>JAAFKN010000048.1:0-27536 GCA_011800035.1 Thermochaetoides dissita | reverse complement strand
ATAAATCCAGATCAAATCCCTGCGGTCTATGGTAACGCGTTATCCTAAATGCTCCCACTCTCAAACTTTGCCAGACATTCCTCAAACTCCGCCCAATCCTCCATAACAATGACTGCCCCAGCTTCTCTCAACACCTTGGCCATATGTTCCCTCTCTTCTGCCTCATATGGCCCAACATACCCGATGACCTTTATCCCCGCCCTCGTACCGCTCAGCGTCCCACTCTTGCTGTCCTCAACAGCAACACACTCCTCCGGTTTGACTCCAAGCTTCTCCATCGCATACAAATAGATCGCCGGATCGGGCTTACTCGTTGGTTTCGCCAAGCTGCTCGCCGCGCTGAAGAGCAGTGGCTCACCCGTCTCAGCATCCTTGAAGAACCGCTCAAACCCAACCTTCTCAATACTCGCCTTCAACCTCCTCAGCGCCGAGCTACTGACTACCGCCATCTTGATCCCCTCTCTACTCTCCCTAACCCTCTCCAACGCCTCCTCAACGCCCACGCAAGGTACCAAATCCCTCCTCAACCTCTCAATCACCTTATCCTCCTCCCGCTTCACATACGTCTCAATCTCCTCATCCGTCAAACCCTCGTGTCCCGGATGCTCCTGTTGCCAGCGCGCACGCAGGGTGCGCAGCATGCCGCGGAAGTTTTGCCCCACAAACTCGACGACGAGTTGCTCGCCTGTGAAGGGCTGCCCGAGGGGCACGAATTTGGAGGAGGCGATCTCGTTGAGGAGGTCAGCGCAGGCTGCAAAGGCAAGTTCCTCCGAGAGGACGAGGGTGTTGTCGCAGTCAAGGAGGAGGGTTGTGATCTGAGGAGTTGGATGTTAGCAGGTTGTTATTGTTGGTTGAGGAGCGGGGTCGGGACGTCCCTTGGTCATTTTGGCGATGAGGGAGAATTTGGATTAGAGCGGTTTCAGAAATTGGTTAGCAATCGTATTGTTCGCGTTGTTGTCAGGAGAACTGATTACAATCGGTTCAATCGCCCTGTTGACTCCAGCACAGACATAGACACAGACAGAACGCGCAGGACAACCACATCACACTGCAGGCAGGGTAGGAATGAAATCGACCAATCCCACTACATATCCACTTTTTAAATAACAATCACGGGCAGACACCCCCGATGTCGTCTCACCGTCTCACAGCAACCTTCACAACCTTGCTCTTCAATCCAACAGTTTCTTCAATAATACCTCGGGCCCAATCCCTCAACCTGCCCTGACCACTGGCTGGCCAGCCAATGAACTAAGCCCGCGCCTCCTCCTGTCTCTGCTCTCACGCATTGGTCCCCGTTGTTGGCCCGGCGACACACAGCAGCCTTCGCACCGCCCCACCTTCGGCATGCCGTTGCCGTTCCCAAGCAAGGCACCGCCGTCAATCATGTCGTCATCGGTGGAGCGAGGCAGGTCTTGGAGCAGGGGACTTGCTTGCCCAAGATGCGGTGTGCCTGACCGTCCTGGATGGGAGACAAGTTAAATCTGACATAAGCCGACAGTAGGTTCAGGGAGAGGATTAGAAAGTCACCGAAACCAGGTCAGTGAAAAAAAAAAAAAAAAAAAGGATGAAAGACTTTCACACGCGTCAGTGACATTTCCTGTGTGCTATGCACTGACTTGTCTCGATATCTGGGATGCATGGTTACCACGACCAATGTGATCCCATCGAAGCTTAAATCACCTCCAGGCTGCAACCCGCCACAAGCGAAATGAAATGAGCTTTTGAGATATGTTGAAGCAGCTTTCCCCTTCAAACCAACCCCTTATATTCTCATGCGGCTTCTTGATTGGCTCGCTGATGCCGAGGCAATCAGCTACCCAGCATGCTATCCAGTAGGTAGGAAAGTTGGAGAAGGTAGCACGTCGTTGACCCAACGCATTCTTTGCCCATTCCATTGCGCAGCGTTCACTCCATGTCAGCAATTGGAAACATGATAAACAGTTGTATAAAGAAACTCAGCAACGTAGATCAAATATCATCTATCATTAACAGGCTTGTTAACAAAGAGTTTAACCGCACAGTACAGGTATGGCGAGTCTCCATTCTTATCCCTCAATCCAGGCTAGTGTCCACATACCTCACTCAAACCTTCTCTCACAAAGGAGGCAACTCCTCCCTACAAATAGGACACTGCAACTTATACCTAAACCAACCCTCCAAGCACTTCGTATGGAAGATGTGTCTGCACGGCGTGACCATATACGCGCGCCGGGCAAACACACCCGCCAATCCATCACTCCTAGTAGCGGCCTCAGGCCGTACGACAACAGGCACCTCCAACACCTCAGTACAGATCGCGCAATCAATGTACCGCAGCGCCATACCATGGCGCTGGAACTCCTTCTCCCGCTCGCGACGACGAACCCCATCTTCAGGCGTCTCATCCGCGCCAAGCGACCACGACCGTTTCCGATCGGCAGATGGCGAGGGCGGCGCGCTATCTCCCGACGTCGAGCCCGAAGAAGAACAAGAAGCAACCAACCCTATCGGCAGTCCTCCCGCCTCAAGATTGTCCTCCCTAAGCACAGGATGGTACTCCCACACGGGGGGCAGCCAGCTAACGGGGATACCAACCCGTGGCCCCAACACGTCCTGCACTCCCAGCACAAAGATCTGCATCCAGACCCACGCACATAGCAGCCCAAACGCTGTCATATCGGGCTCCACAAATAGAATATTGTCTCGGACCAGGTAGAAGTAAGCAAACGGCAGCAGGCGCAAGACTGACTGGCCGATAACGAAGCGCCAGGCGAAGGCGCGGCGAGAGTTGCGCAGGATGTTGCGGCGGATCTGCGGCACCCACATACTAAGGTAGGTAAAAGCGATGATGTTGAGATAGACGGCGCGGGCTCGAGGCGGCCAGGAGAGGGAGACGGCTGTGACGATGAGAATTAGAATGCCGAAAAAGACGAAGGTGCCGGTTATGGAGGCGAAGGAGGAGAGTCGAGGTCGGGATGGGCCAGTTGTGGTTGTGCCCGTGGGAAAGGCCGATGCACCGGGGGAGGCGTTGGCGGCGATTTCGGCGTCGATATCTTGGTCGGAGGGGATGATGATTGGGGGAGATTGTGGACGAACGGATCCGGCGGTTACGGGGGCAGGGAGCGTGTCAGTTGATGACGACTGGTTAACGGCAGCAGGCTGGGCATTGTTTGCCCGCTGCTGCTGCTGCTGCTGCTGCTGCTGCTGTTGTTGTTGTTGTTCGCGCCTTCTTTCTGGCTCTTGGTTCTTGTAGATCTCAGACAAGAACCCGGCACCGATGGTCATTGACATGAAGGCTGCAAAAGTTAGCATCAGAGATGGTAAGAAAGTGTTAGTTGCTGACAAGCTCCAGGCCGACGAGCAGACGAACACAAGACCGTCAGCCATCAGCATCGTCGCAACAGTGTGGAAGCTGATGCGGCCGAGGGTCGATGGAGTGTTGGACTCCTTCATCTGCCCTTGCAACAGCCACAGCTGCCCCATCAGAATAGCTGCGAACCCAAACATCCACAGCTTGATCCGTGCAAGCAGTATTTCTGACTTGACGCCGACCAGATGCTCGCCCTCGACCGACGGGAACAGTGGCGGCCCCTTCGACTCGAGGTAATACGAGCAGTCTGGAGACCAAGCGACCATGGACATGCGCAGCTCGGGTACACCCCAGCTGGGCGCCCCAGTCGGGAACCGCAGTTCGCGCTCGAGCTGGTCAATTTCGAGGTGACTGTGGTTCGGACCATCATCTCCCAAAACATCGTGGTCGATAGGATGCAGCTGCAAGTACATGATGTACTCGCAACGTGGGATCGGAACATCGTCCAGCCCATCTTCTTCGACTACCGCTGTCCATGGGTTGCTGGAACCAGAGAACCTGCTCCTCTCCCTTCTACGAAGAACAGCATCGATGGTCCGATTAAGCAGCATTTGGCTCGAATGGAAGAATTCCGGATCAGGAGACAGATGCGGCAGTCCAAAAATACCAGCAAACTTCTCACTCGTTGTAGTCAAAAGTATAGAGCCTTGGCGGGGCCAGTGGACGCCGTAGAGACGGAGAGCGAAGCTGGATGCAGAGGCAGTTTCCTCGTCTTGGATGTTTGCCACAGCCGAAATCTCCCTAGCCACACTTGCTGAGTGCGGTTGCTCGCCATCTTTCAGTGGCTCTGTATACACAACATCGGTATCATCTTCATGTAGGCGGAGAAGGATGGCGCCGTGGTTACCGGTCACGTTCCAGGCCCAACCATCGGTGACGTCGTGCTCTTGGAACGCCCAGTCGACGCCGGGGGCGATGGCCGTCAGGTTGTACGAAGCAGCGGTCCTTGGAACAGAGCCCTTGCGACGCACCCACTTCCCATGAACGGCCCCAGTGGCATTTTGCCATGTCTTCTTTTCCGGTCCATGATTCCAGCTGATGCCAGAGGAATCCGGGGGGTAGACGTGGTTGCTCCATTGCGTGCAACGATTTTTGAAGTATGTAAGGTCCTTCCATGCGAAGCCGTCAGTCGATCGGAAGCCTGTTAGATTGAGGAAGCGTGGACTATCCCATGGCGGGCTGTGTTCCTTGACTTCGTTGGGGGCAAATGCGCCCCATGCGGTGCTGTTGAGGATGCCATGGGCTTCTCGCAGCTGGATGAGACCCGGGTCACTGCCAAAGGTCGATGACAATATGGATGATGGGCCGTCACTGCGCGAAAAGAGGGTCAGGAAGAAGATGAAGAGGAGCAGCCAGAGTCGGGCATTTTCGCGTGATGAAGGCATGGCGATCAGTCATTCATCAGGGTATGAATGAGTGAAATGCTATGACTCGGGTACCATGGCTAATGGCTGGAGTCAAACAGAAGGGTATACGGTATTTCGAAGTCAGGCAGGTTGATAACGAGGCGATTCAAGATCTTTCTGGTGAGGTTTGCGACTTGGATTTGTTGATGAGGCGATGATGCAGGATGGCAGTCGACTTCTTCACTCCTGTCGTATGTATGAGCGGCACGAGGTGATGAATCGTCAGAGTCGTGTGATGCGTACCCTTAAAGATTTGTTTTTGCTGGATTAAACGGAATGCCGCCGGACCTCTGATGCCAACAGAGAATCACAGTAACTGTTGTTGTGTCAGTATGAAGCAATTACTGATGCAGTTCGATGCTTGTGAGGGTCTCATCTCAGGTTCACACGAGGTTCCGGAACTTGCGTTACAATGCAGACTCACCAGGCCGCAGTGACGCGATATGGGTCTGAGGCGCGCATGTAGGGCAGAGCCTCTCTGTAACTCCGTAGCCAATCATGTGACGGCAGGAATGCAAGCACAGTGTATATGCATGAAACTAACTGTGCCCGCGTCGTCAAGCCCCCGGCTAGGACACCATCGCGTGGGTTTAAGAAGTGGTCAAACGACGGCTAACGCTGAAGTCTACGGAGCTCCGATACGTGTTGAGCTGATTTCAACCACGCTTCTACTGAACAGAGAGAAAGAACTAAAATGTCTTCGAACAACAACGACACCACAAATAACCAAAACACTAACGTAGGATCACCGACTCCTCTTATTCCATTTATTATTCCTGGATCCGCACTCACGCTCCGTTTAGGAGGAGGCTGATAATGCCCAGGCTGAGCTGACTGCCCAGCTCGAAGACCTCCTCAACACTCTGTCCAATAAATTTGCCGGCGTGTCAAGTGAAATTTTTGCCAAATGTGAGTGACTGGGTTCTGAATCGTATGGGGTTGATAACCGCCCTGTACTGATGATGTTGGGTAGTGGATGAGATGTCTCGCCGGCTTGATAACCTTGAGGCTCAGTTGATGGCAAAAAACAAAGAAAAGAAATCAGGCTCAAGCTAGCGAGAAGGAGCAGGCTCTAGAGTGAAGGACATAACGTTGGATGGATGTGAGAGTCAATGGCGTTGGGTCACTATGGCAGGACACAACGTTGGACAACAAACGATAATGACCTGGGTATACGGTAGACCCGATACATTGTACACTGACTAATGGCTTTTATATAATCTAACAAACCCTCACAACAAGTGTCGCCAACAGTATTTATCTAGAGCTCTTCCTTCTCCTCGCCCTGCTCCTCCGGCTTCTCCAGGAACTTCCTCAAAATGTTGGTCTTGCTCTGCAGCTCATCCTGCTTGGCAGGGGCGAGACCGCCCTTCTTGACGATACCCTCCAGGCGCGCAAGTTCCTTGCTCGCATACTCGGGCTTCCCGCCGAGCTTCTCGAAGACACGCACATAATACGGGGCATACTTGGCAGCCTTGTCATCCTTGACCTCCTCAGTTGTCTTCTTGGCCGCCTCAGTCGCGTCGCTCAAGGACACCTCTCCACTAACGTACTTCGCAACGATAGCATCAAGGGCCGCGACGGTACCAGCCGTCGAGTCAACACCGCCGCCAGCAGCGCGGTGGGTGCCAGCATTCTCGTTCAGGAATTTTACGAAGGCTTCCTCCGAGCGAGAGCCGGTGTAGTCAATGGGCGTAGTGCTTCCCTTGGGGAAGAATTTGATAGTCGGATAGCCACGAATGTCATATTCGGACGCCGTGCCCTTGCTGCCCTCGTGGGTCGCATCAACCTTGGCGATCACGACATCGGGCTCGTTAGCAAAGTTGTTGGCCAGGGCCTCCCAAGTCGGGGCGAGGTTCTTGCAGTCTGATTCATGTCAGCCGCGACTAGCTTGGACATCATCAAGGACATCGCGGAGTACTCACGTCCGCACCAGGGGGCAGTGAAGGCCACCAGGACGTGCTTGTCACCACCAATCTGCTTCTTGAAGGTCGCATCTGTGAGCATAACCACGTTGCTCGGCGGCGCGAGCTTCTTCCTCGGCCGAATACCGGTCTTTTCCGTGATGAAGTTGGCTAGGCTGTCGAAATCGCGACCTCCGCTGTATTCCTGGGGCTTGTCGCTCTTGCCATCAAACCACTTGAGTGTCGGGAAGCCCTGGACACCGTACTTCTTGCCCAGTTCCCGGTGCTCATCGGCGTCAATCTTGGCGATTTGCACCTTGTCTTTGGCGTACTCGAAGGCAAGGCCGAGCTCCTCGTACGTGGGAGCCAGGTTCTTGCAATGCCCGCACCAAGGAGCGAAGAACTCGACGAGAGTCGGCTTGCCCGACTTCAGCACAACCTTGTCGAAATTGGAAGGGATAAGATCGAGGACGGCCGACTTAGCCGCGGCCGCGGCCGCGAGAGTGGCGAGCACGAAGCTCTTGAGAAGAACCATGACGGTGGTTATTGCAGATCGCTTCCTTCTGTGAGTCCAGGTTGTCTCGAAGCAAGAACGGAAGCAAATTGGTTGATTAAGTACCAGAAATCAGACTCCAGAGTATTCAATAAAAGGGACTAGGCCAAAACCAAAGCGCGAAGTTGTTGGCAGCGCCAAGGGCTCTCTGCATCTCAGCGATGCCAGGTCTCGGGTTCCTTTCAGGTCCGCTGAAAGATGCCACTTTGCCAGTCGAGCCTGAGTTCCCCAGCAGAAGGTCACCCCTGTCCATCCCGCTTCGCAGCCAACGACAGCCCCGCGATTGGGCGATGTCACTGTGTCGAGCCTCTGTTTGCATACTGTTCGATGCCCCACCATTCACAACTGCCGCCCGATAAGGTTTGCCTGCCCCACCGATAAGACGCAAGCCTGCTGCCCAAAAAGCCACAATACCCCGCATGAGACTTCTTACAAGCCACACTCGACGCCTCAGTGCATAAGCCCTCCCACACAAGAAAAATCAGCGCCAATTTTGGCAGCCTGGGTCCAACTCTCGAAAATTCGGCCGACACCGTCCGCGAGCTTCCGACCATCTACGACAAGTTCTCCTCCCGCTCTTCGCACCAGCCGCAGCACAGGTCGACACCAAAGAACATCCATCCAAGATGGCTCACGACAACGTTTGGTACTCGCGCCCCCGCAACTACGGCAAGGGCTCCCGCAGCTGGTAAGAATCAACCATCATGGTCATTTTCATCATCACCGTCCCACCAATCAACCACCGAATCGATATCACCGGAAGAAGAGAGGAAAAAAAAAGAAGAGCTGTGGTATAACGGGGAAGATGTTATCTTCCAGGGAAAGAGGATTGGAAAGAGAAGGATCGAAGATGGGAGCGAGCAGATGAGAGCACTGAGGGCACAAATGATTACCGGAAGTCCAAACTGTGACGGACCAATTGCTGACGGGAGATGTTCGTTCACAGCCGTGTCTGCAAGCACCAAGCCGGTCTGATCCGCAAGTATGGCCTCAACATCTGCCGTCAGTGCTTCCGTGAGAAGGCCAACGACATTGGCTTCGTTAAGGTACATCCTCATTCGTCCTATGGTCATCTTAAACAACTCTAACCCACAATAGTACCGGTAAACGACTTTGCCCACGAAATCAAGGGGCGTCGTGCCGTACGGTACGGAGCGGAGGATGTCGTAGGAGAGGGCGAGGGAATGGAATTATGGACGGATGGATCCGGCGTTCTGGAAGGGGACCATGACAATGCGGGAGAGTTTTGACGACATAGAGCCGCCCGTCATGTCAACCTAAACCAAAACCGATTGGGAGTTCTACTGGCATTGCACTATATCCATATGCGGCAGCGGAAGGGCTCTGGGTTTGATTTTCCTTTTACAACAGGAAGGGATGGGATTGTTTTTGTGATCTCAATCAATCGACCACGGAAGCCGATTAGTCCGTCCATATTTCGCTCATCTCTTAATGGTCTCACTACGAAGGTTGTTCTCTCATACTGGCTGCCCCTTCTGGATCAATGTGTCTTGTCTTCTTCAACATATTCCCCTTCTTAGTCCATGATTCCATGATACAAACACATGCCATTGAGTAACTGAGCCTCATATCCAGCCGTATGAGAAGCGAGATTCATTCAGCAAAAAGACAATAATACAAATCATGACATAGATTTCATTGTACATTTACAGTTTATAACAACTCCCCTAGTATCCTCCCACTCCCAGCGCCTTGTCCACCCAATATAATACTACCGTACTAGTATCACAAGGAAAGGACCGACCCTTAAGTGTCATTCCGTCCTCGCCTGAAAGGCCAACCAGCTGGCCGCTGGCTCTAGCAGCATCATCGTACATTGTGGACCAGCCAACTTGGCCGATCGATCAACCCGTTGCCCCGTCGTAAAAGACCCACCTCTTAATCCAAGATGCGGGTGATCAGGCCAGTTGCGACAGTGCGGCCACCCTCACGGACGGTGACGCGGAGACCAGGCTCCATGGCAATAGGGTGGTGGATCTCAGCAATCATCTCGACGTTGTCGCCAGGCATGACCATCTTGCCGTGGGGGTCCTCAGTGCCCTCGGGCCAGGCGAGGGTGCAAGCCTCGTCGGCAGAGCGGATGAAGACCTGAGGGCGGTAGTTCTGCTGGAAGCCGGTGTGACGGCCACCCTCCTCCTTGGTGAGGACGTACATGGAGAGTAGGAACTTCTTGTGGGCGCTGACGGAGCCAGGAGCAGCGACGACCATGCCGCGCTTGACGTCCTCACGGCGGACACCACGGAGCAGGAGACCAGAGTTGTCGCCGGCAATAGCCTCATCGCACGACTTCTTGAAGGTCTCGATATCGGTGACCTTGGTCTTGATGACCTCATTGCGCTTGCCGATGATCTCGACATCAGAGTCCTTCTTTAGAGTACCGCGCTCGACACGGCCCGAGACGACGGTACCACGGCCCCCGATGGAGAAGACGTCCTCAATGGACATCAGGAAGGGCTTGTCAACGCTGCGCTGGGGAGTGGGGATCCACTCGTCGACAGCCTTGAGCAGCTCGTCGATCTTCTCAGCGCCGATTTCAGGGCGCTTGCCCTCGAGGGCACACAAGGCAGAGCCCATAATGACGGGCGTGTTTTCGCCATCGAAGCCGTACTGGTTGAGAAGCTCGCGCATCTCCATCTCGACGAGCTCAAGCATTTCGGGGTCCTCAAGGGCATCAACCTTGTTGACAAAGACGACCAGGCGCTGAACACCGACCTGACGGGCGAGGAGCATGTGCTCACGGGTCTGGGGCATCTGACCGTCGGAGGCGGCGACCACAATGATAGCGCCGTCCATCGCAGCGGCACCAGTGATCATGTTCTTGATGTAATCAGCGTGACCAGGGCAGTCGACGTGGGAGTAGTGCCTGTTCTCGGTCGAGTACTCGATGTGAGCGGTCGAGATAGTGATACCACGCTTGCGCTCCTCAGGAGCCTTGTCAATGGCGCCATAGTCGAGGAAATTAGCAAGGCCCTTCTCGGCCTGTCTCTTGGTGATAGCAGCAGAGAGAGTCGTCTTGCCGTGGTCGACGTGACCAATGGTACCTGTAATTAAAGGCGTTAGCCTACGCACGACAACGAACTGGTCCAATTGGCGGTAGAAGCAACGTACCGATGTTCACATGCGGCTTGTCACGAGTGTAGACGGCATAGGTGCGAGCGAAGTTGAGGATAGGCGTCCTGGACTCGCGCTGCAGCTGAACCAGAGGGTTCTGGGTCTGACGGAGGAGAGAGAGGCGGGCCGTCCGCAGGAACGGAGCAAATGTCCTGGAGATGACCGACATTTTGGCTGGACGGAAGAATTGACGCAATTACGAAACGAAACAGACCAAGAAACAGGAGAGAACGGCGACGGGGGAATCAGGAAACGGGTTGGCGGCAAGCTGCCAGGCAGGACTCGATGGTTTTTGGGTTGAGGTGGGCTGAAAATTTGGCTCACGCCAAAAATTCGGCAACTGAGGGACGCGGGACGGGTGGGCTGTCGAGGCTTAGCCATGGCACGGATCACATTGCGGCGTGTGCATTCGTACTATTACATAGAACACAGGTATATTACACATGTGGCACTAGCCGCGCCGGCTCTGTCTTAATGAGAGCAATACCTCGCCCGTAACATCCCGGTTTCATTCTAAAACGATTCTGAATCAACTCTGCGCTCTCTTCATCCCAACTACTCTTAACACTTCATCATCCATGAGATTGCAGAACCTCTCTCGCTCTATAATATCGATACCTCTTTTCTACCTAGAACAGGTCCCCTGGCCAAAGACTAGTGCTGTCTGTCTCAACAAGCTCGTATCCTATCTCATATTCCTCATACTCTGGCGCCTCCCTCCCCTCACTCACCGCCGCTCCTGTTGTTTTCACGATCTATTCTGGCCACCTCTTTCCGTAGAACCCTGATAGTATGATCTCCTTCACATTCTTCAAGTTTCTTGCTACTACCCTCGCAAACTCCACGTCCAAATACAAACCCCTCGGTTTCCTTTCACCTTTCCCGTTAGGTGGTGCTATGACGTTACAGCCCCAGTGTATTTTGATGATGCGCAGCGATTTCGCACCACAAGCCAGCAGGTCAAGAACCTTGAACCAAGCCTCGTTGTCTCCTGGACAAGGTTCGATATTGATGGTTATCTCGATTTTGCGGAGGTAACTCAAACTGTCCGGTCGTATCTGATTAATCGACTCGGCGAAGATACGTCCGCTTTCACCGAAGAAAATATTCCTGCCATACAAAACAGGCGCAGCTTCGGACAAGATCTGTTTGCAGGCTCGCAGGATCGACAGCGACATAGATTATTGACGGCAGCGAAGATTTTCAGGAAGCAGCAGGATTTGATCCACCCAAATCGGCCAATGTTCGACCGAAGGCACTTGCTGTGACTTCTTCTGCGATGACGTAGATGATTTCCCTGGCTTCGACGGCTTCAACTCGATCCGACTCATGAGAAGCAGTTCATAGATCATGAACCGCAGCTTATAAGGCAGGGACCGAAAGCCCAGTGGAGGGCGGCGTGCGTTTTCCTGGGGAGAGACATCCCCACAATCTCCAGACTGTTGTTGCATTCTCGTTGTTTGGCTGTTGAAGATCGAGAAAAAGGTTGAGACTAGCGCACACAGGGAAGCTGGCGGTGTCCTCTAATGATCTAGACAGCAACGCTTCGAGGTGGAAACTGGAAGGAGCTTCCGGACCACAAAGCCCTGACCCTCAACCTAAACCTTCCTACCATCCAGTCGCTTTCCTCATGCTGCCCTGATGGTCGGCTCAGGAACAACCAGTTGCAGTGCAATGCCGTCCATTCGCTTGCTCCAATCCCAGATTCAAAGCGAACTGGTCTTCCAGGGCATCCTCAGGTGATAAGTTTGCAGGAGCGCTAAATGGGCAAAATACCACCAAGTTTAGCGCAAGACTTATGTCACTTTTCTGTGAGGCCACTTCACTTGGATCCCTAGATCAACTCATCTATCTCGAGCTTGACCACGTATGCTTGGTAGAGTGTTCAAACATCTCCCAACTCCTTCAAACAGCTGGGCATCGTTCATGGGAAACTGAACCTGAAAGTACCTGGAACTTGAGAACAAATGGATACAAGCCAAAGCATTGTAAACCCTTGCTGAGGTTCTTCGCTTGACTTTGATGTCTCTCATACAGAACATTGGGAGATAAAGCACGGAGAGCCCTCGAGACTATGTTTTCCTGGTAGCGCTCATGATTAACAGTCGTTCATAGAGCAAGGCTCTAAGCTCGAGAACTAGATTGAGGAAAGTGAAGTACAAGTCAGTTTCCTCGTCGAGTTGCCAGGAAAATTGCGATATTATTTCTGTGCAAGGGTTTGTCATTTGCCACATCGACATGAGGTTGTCATATCAACTCTAACAGGGGAAATGACCATTAAATGGAACGGATATTTCCGTCCACCTTCCCTAGCTTCAGTCACCAACATCTTCGGTGGTCCAGCTTAGAAGATCATGAAAAAGCGCGGGCAACGCTTGGCAGTCAAGTCTCCAATAGGAAGAGTTACTTATACAAAAGGATGCGTATAGTACAGGTATTGTACAGTGTTGTGCACAGGGTAAAGGTTGGATGACCAGGTCACCAAGTCGCCGTGGTTTGGGGTTCAAGACGCTCACATGGTAACACAGCAACAGCATCAATGAGTAGGAGCTCTCCAGGCCCAGTCCGTCAAAGTTTCTCTGTCCTTTTGCGAGGAGGAGAAGAGGGTCTGCATCCAGTCAGCCCAAGCAACTTCTGGGATCTACATCCCCGACTTTTTTCTTGCTCGACAAAGACCATCACTCCTCTGGAAGGGAGTACCCCTACTTATCCCATCCCTTGAAGGCTTTCTGCCTCGCTTGTCGAGTGTTCCAAGCCAGCTTGGCACTAATGCTCTTTATCCAGTCCTCACTCCGCCGCCCACGCGGCTGGACACACGCAAATGGATACCTGCTCGCGCTCACAGTTACGTAGTCACCAGGACGCAGCTCGATACGCTCACGGCCGTCGAAGCTGGCCCACGAGCTGGTACGCGCGTCGTAAGGCACGCCGATGCGTAGCACGATCGTGTCGGGTAGGATGATTGGCCGAAAAGAAAGAGTGTGGGCACAGATGGCCGTCACCAGCATGACGGGGTTCTCCGGGTGGCAGAGCGAGCCGCCTGCGGCGAGGTTGTAGGCGGTAGAGCCCGTGGGTGTGCTCACACAGATACCGTCGGCTGAAACAGACGTAAAATGTTCGTCGTCGCCGAAGATCTCGATGTTGGACATGGCTAGTGGGTCAGGTGTTAGCACAACCAACCTATTTTCAAATGATAAAGAGGAAGACTCACTCGGATTCGGTCCGCGGTCGACAACAACTTCGTTCAGCACCACATACGTCCCATCAGGCTGGTGAGTGTGCTCGTCATCCTGCTCCTCGCCAATGAGCTCTTCAACCAGATCCCTTTTGGGCTTTTCATCCTCTCCATCCACAGAACTAGCACCACTTCTTGACCTCGGCCGAATATGTCTGCTGCGCATGACTGTCCCTTCGAACCGAAGCCTCAAGCTGACCGTAACCCCGTGTTCAAATGCCTTGTTCAGCGTATCCTGGTAGTGCTCAAAGTCGAACTTTGTCAAAAACCCCAGACTGCCAAGCGCGAAGCTGAGCACAGGTGGTACAATCCGTTGAAACAACCAGCTGGCATAGAGAACCGTACCGTCTCCGCCCAGGGTGATGACAAAATCGAACGTATGTGGCCTATTACGGCACATGGACTCATCCCAGTAGCGCAGACGCCGGGCAATGTCGTGGCTTGCCTCCTCCGATACCTCACCAGACTTCACATAGTCCTGTTTTACTTCCTCCAACAATCCAGCCACGTCAAACCGCTTGTTATCTTTCAACGCCCGATCGATGTAGATAGTATACCTCACATCCCGCTCGCGATCCAACAACCACCGACACAGTTCCCTCGTCTTAGAAATTAGCTCCGCATCGTAAATCTTGGTAAGCAGGAAGATACTCTTCACACGCAGCTTAAGACGCATGCTCCCCAACCGGCGACTCAGCTCCCTCACGCCCCAGGCCATCTCACTCAGCTGCTTCTTGGTCAACAGCCGTGAATTTGCCGCATCAGCGGACGTCCCGCGCAGATCCAGCTGCGGCGGCGTCCGAGATGCGGTCCCGGCGTCCGTCGAGAACGAGTCGCCTGAACAAGTCCGCATATGGTGCGCCAACGCCATCTCCTCTCGCCATTGCGCCTCGTCTGGCTGCCCAGTAGTGCTGCTTGCGCTGCTGGCAATGCCGTTCTCGTTGTCACTGACGCCGTCGGTGCTGCCGTCTTGGCTGGTGGGTTTCCCGCCGGCAGCAGCACGACGGCCACCACCACGTCCACGAAGGTCCAACGCCCGTGGGGGCTGATTGTAGGGAGAGGCATCGCCGATCGTGTCGCTGATAGCTGACTCGGTGCTGTGATCACTGCGCTTAAGGCGCCGCTGCTGGTCGGCGAGGAATTGATGGACGATGCATTCTGCCCGGTTGGCGGGCATCAAGGGCCGCTCGGTGGCAACGAGGGAGCTCTTCCGGCGGTAGGGGCTCGTGGGGTCGAAAGTGACCTGACTGGTTAGCTTGTCGAAGGTAGTTGGGATTGTACATTGAAGAAGTTACCTCTACAGGGTTGCGGTCCTCATCACTAGCTGAGCCATAATGAACGTCCTCGAACGTTACGCTTTTAGATGGATTTGGATCCGACATGACTGGCGGCAATCCGTAGGATTAACTCGGAACCAGAGTAGACAAAGGAAAAGTTATGATGATACAGGATGTAGGCTTGGAATGGCATCAAAAGGTAGGAAGTGTGTGGTATAATAATTCCAGGGGTAATATGGTAAGTGCTTGATAGCAAGACGATGGTCTAGGTCAAGCTTGCGAAGGTGATGTTTGAGAGGATGCTTCTTCAACCGCGACGCAAGTTTCTCTGAGAGCGCAGAATACGCCGAGCTGACTCATGATCATCTGTCGTTCTCGGCCTCAGAAGAAGTGAGAGAAGAATGGATCATAGGCCACAGGGGCGAGGACGCTGGCTCCAGCTCCCGCGTCTTGCTCTGCCGGGCCCTACGTCAGTCCCTCAGTGGTGGGGTGCGTCTTTGACAGGACCCTTCCCCGCAATCACCGCCTGAGACCCCCCACCTACCGCTTTCGTTGCTTGTCCTTTGGTATCACCGATGGCATTGTCTTGCCGTTAGGTAGAGCGCTCAAGTTATGGCCCGTTGCAAAAGTTATGGGGTGCTGCTGTATGAATGCCATTGCCGTGCATCCACGGCCTCGTGGATCAAATTCAAACGGGAAGTGCTTTGCTCAGATGTTTCTGCGCTGACCGTGTTCAATTGCTTTTAGACACAGTACAATAAACCCTTAGATAATGGATTTGAATGCAATTGGCATCGCGCTCCTCGCGGAATTCAGACAAGCGTAATGTCGATCTGCCGGCAGAAGGCCTGTCACCAGGACGATACGCCCTCTTGAACCCCTGTCCGCACAGACTACAAATATCACCAGATGCAAGAGGACATTTCCAGCATATGCGGAGGTTGCCCCGGCATGCTTAAAAATTGTCACTTGATCTAAAAAAGAATAATGGTACGCAGAGGGGTAGTCTCTACCATGAGAGGCCAGGAACCTTTCCCGAAATGCGAGCATCGAATTGACTAGCGGAAGCTGTCCGTGCTATTCATTCGTCATCAATCTCATTAAGGGGACCTATCAAAACCAACAACAGGGGAAGCTCATCAACCACAAATCCAACACTTTAGTAACCTCCTATGCCATTCCGGGGTCCGATAGAATGCACCGCTCAAGACAACCATTGCCGCCGTTTTTACATGCCATCGTCCCGGCTCCACCTGATGATCCAAGCTCAGCCTGTTTATTTTAATCCCTTCCTTCCCAAGCTGTATCCCTCCTAAGCCCGTGCCCCGTCAAGGAAGCACTCCCAGAAGAGTAGAGAAAAGAAAAGGCCGAAGAAGACTCCGAAACGCCGAATTGACATCACAATGCTATGTACGAGGTGTGCTTGACCTGACCCAAAGAATCGAGAATAAAAATCGAGAAACGACAGGCAAAAGAAGCGAGAAGAGACAGATATGGTAAGAGTTCACAGAATCTCCCTCAACTTCTTCTTCTGCTCTTCTGTCAACTCTGTCGGGAACTTCACGTTATATTTGACGATGAAATTGCCGCGGGCATTCGTGCTGGAACGCTTCTTGGACGCAGGCATGCCCAAGCCCGGGTAGACGTCTTGGCCGCCGGGCTGCGTGATGCCGGTCTTTTCGATTGAGAGCTGCTTGCCGTCGATGGTGGTGATGGTGCGGTGCCAGCCCGTAAGTGCCTCCTTGAGTGACAGGTCGATGGTGTGGTACAGGTCTTCTTTGTCGCGGACGAAGAGCGGATGTGGTTTCTGGAAAATATGTTAGCAATGGCTTGCTCAAACTGTCTCAGTCATGGTGTTAGAAGATTAATCGAGCTTACCTCCTCAATGACAAACGCAAGGTCCTGCCTGCCACCCTCCTCTTGGTCACCAACACCCTTGAAACGGATCTTGGTGCCCTTACGGAGCCCTTTTTCAATGTTGACCTCCAGGATAACCTCGTCCATCCTGCGCTTGCCAGTTTCATCGAACAGCTTCCTCTTGATCCGCATCTTTTTCGTCGTGCCATGGAACAGCTCCTCCAACGTGACCGGCAGAGGCCTCTCCACAGTTGTAACCTCGGGTGTGGACGCCCTAGTGCCGCGCGCGCTGTCCGTACCACCGCCGAATGCATCGCGCATAGTGTCTGCACCGAACGAACTCCGGCTTGCACGCGCCCGAGGCCCGCCCGAGCCAAAAGCCCGCCCAGAGGCGCCGCCAAAGAGGTCGTCGAAGATGTTGGCACCGCCGAAGGCTCGACGCAATACTTCCTCGGGATCACTGAAGGCAAAACCACCACCGCCGGGGCCTGTAGAGAAGTGGAAGCTGGCACCGCCAGGCGTGCCGCCCATGTTGAAGAATTGGAAGCCCTCGGGCATGCCGCCAGCGAAGGGATGCGGGCCAGCGCCACCAGCATCTGGTGCAGGGCCGCCGCGCAGGATGAACTCGAGGCCGAACTGATCATAAACTTTGCGTTTTTCTGGGTCAGAGAGGATCTCATAGGCTTGCGAGACCTCCTTGAACTTCTCGGCGGCTTGCGGGTTGTCCTTGTTCTTGTCTGGGTGCCACTTCAGGGCAGCTTTCCTGTAGGAGTGTTAGCCGTGGCCACCGAAGGGAATTGTGGATGCACCGAAGAGCAGATGCGTAAGATGCGGGGTTGCAGAAAGGAACAGAACATACCTGTAGGCCTTCTTGATCTCATCTTGCGTGGCGTTGGGGCTGACATTCAGCAGGTCGTAGAGCTTTGTCTCTTTGACCATTGTTGTGGATCTGTACGATAGTCAGGATAGGTGATGATATTGGTGATTGGTTGATGTGTGGTTGTGCGTGTGAAAGTTGTTGCGTAGATGGTTTGAAGGGGAAGAAGCAAATGCTTGAGTGGAAATGTCGTGGGTGGGAGCCCCGTGGACTTGATCGAACTGGTTCTCTCCTGATGCGTCGGGTTGCAGTAAATGCGCGAGACGCAGATGGGGATTCTGGTACGTCGTCGAATTGGAAGGTCGATAGGAGTGGGTTTAGCTTGGTGTTTCTACGCCGGACGGGATTAGCTGGTTTGGGATCTGCACTCGCTAGTGGCGAGCAAAAGTGCGAGAGTGGGAGACAAGAATCGGGCGAATGAACGAGCGCTCTCGTGACGAGAAAGCTCCAGAGAGCTCTGGGCAGCTGTAGACAGCTCTGGATGTTCACGCGGGGATTAGCTGCAGGACACGCAGCAGGAGGGCTGTGGTCGGATTTCAAGTTGGCCTACCCTACGATCCAGAGATAAAACAAGGCGATTCGCATCGATCGCTCGAAGACAAAGACCAAGGTCTTCTTAGTTGCCCTTACGCAGCCTTGGTCCTGGCGATCCAAGAGTGCGGCTTCTTGGAGGTGCTGGAGACTGGTAGAAGCTTCGACAGTCAGCCTATCGGCTTCCACGGATTCGCCCACAGCGCCCCAGGCAATATCTATATCGTATCATCCGACCCCGGCCCGACAACTGAAAAATCAAGCGTTCTACAGCGTCAGAGACTTCGGCAGATAGCCGAGCCGAATCCGACCTTGAGAAAGAGGCTAAGAGCTATTTGGTGCGCCACTGCATTCAAGCACACGCGTCTTCCTCAATCTCAATCGCCATCGATGTCTCCCCATTGAGGGGTTGCTGCCCCGCAATTGTTTGGCGAGCCCCCACTGTCGCCGGGCGAGCCAGCAATGTTGGGGAACTGCGATGCGGAGGTGGCTCCGGAGCATGAGCCGCTCTCGATCACACAATGTCGATCTTGGGCAGCTGAGGGTTACGGTTAGTAATGACATCATCCTGGACCCGTCCGAGATCGATGCGAATATGTTGACCGTTATCTTCCAGTCTGAATTGCAAAAGTTATTTTTTGGTTTTCGAGCATTCACGCCGCCTCAAACGCATAAAGCGTCGAGTTCCTTTCATCAGGAAGGAAAAACAGTCGGAGCTTGCCATCGACAATGGCGACGTCCATGGGGTTCTTTGTCACCAACGCTCCCTGGTCACTCCGCATCGTGAAGGGGACCTCATAGAGGGGCACCATGCTCTCCATATCGACCAACGAAACACCACCAATAACTGTCCCATACAGTTTCGTGATGCCGGAGCAAATCATGACCGGTCGGAACCCAAACCTCTGCGAATGGCCCAGGAACTTGCAGTCCTGATAATCAACCCAGTGGCTCGGATTCGCGACCAGCGCTCTTGGTTGTGTAAACGCCGGTTGTGGCGCAGCCTTGTACCGCAGATTCCACACGTACGCCCTACGAGCGCCCCAGTTCAACGTCAGCACGTTTCCCGTTTCCAAATCATGGACGGCAGCACCCAAGTGATCCGCAGCACGAAGCACAGGCTCTATGTGGAGTGTCTCCGGGTCGATTCGCACTAGCGTTGCCGTCGAATCTGGGCCGGGTTTGTTTTGGCCCAGAGTCGCCCAGATATGCGTGCCGTCGTAGTCGATGCCTCCAGCATGGTGTTCAGCAGCACCTGAATCCGTAAGAGTGGCAGAGGCGACGCGGCTTCCCTGGCTGTCAAAGATAAGCAGATGCGCAAAGCCCTCGTAATGCGGGTTTGGTAAATTGTCTCCAGGCAAGGGGGATATGCGCTGAAAGGACGAGACAAAATACCGCTCGCCATCGCCCAGGCGCACAATGCCCTCAGGCTCGTGAGTGTCACCTTCGAAGGCGATCTTTTCGACTAAGGTCCACTTCGTTGTGCGGTCTAACTGTACGAACTGGCGGATGATCTCCTCGCTATGGGAAGAAGGATTAGAGGCTGGCAGGGGGGATGGCGCGATTGCAACGCCGGGCTGGTGAATAGTGACGTTCACAGATCGGATTGCGGGCGAGATTGTCGAAAATAAGGCGAGCAAGGCTGTCGCATTGACTGCGTTTATCGCGGTCACCGCGTTCATCATTTTGCTGGAGGCCTCGACGACTTTCTGCCGCGATGACACGGGAATGTAGGAGAGAACGTCTCGGATAAGATCAGCCATGGATATCTTTCGTGCAAGGAGCCCACCAATTATTTCTTCTGAATTATCGGGACTGATACCGATGGAGTTGGGGGCCTCGGGCTTTGATGAATGATGGTTCAAGATGAGGAGGATGGTGATGGCCACGCCAGGCCAAGAACGTGTTGCAGTCTTGGCATCACAAGTTTCCAACTCGACTCGAATTTGTGGGTTATGACTGCACGCTTCGCAAAGTCAACCCCACCCATTTTGCCGTGATCATGGCGTCTTGGCCCGGAACCAGATATGCAGTTCCCACTTTTCCTACAACATGTCGTGGGGCTGAGCGGACATGGGCACACTTGCAACTCAGCATGGGGTTTTCTTGTTGTCTTCGGGTTATTTTCCTGTCTACACGACAAGATGGCTCAGATATCAAAGAGTTCGTTAAAAAGCACAAAACAATGGTTAATTCTTGGGTTGATCATTGGACATTAATCGACGATTTTTATCAGTCCATTACCGTCGGCCTCCTCCAAAACGGAATAGAGTGCAGACCGGATACTGTGGTCAATATTGAAGATCGTTCCATCCGTCAACACCAAAATTCCCGTTCCCGTCGCCACGGGTTTAAAGCGACGAACTGTGGTTGTCAGCCAATTAGCATCCTTATATATGAATCAATTCGAGAAATAGGCCTTACCCGAATTTCGGCGTTCCTATCTTTGTTTTTCAGGACCTCTCGGAGTTTTGTGTAGTGCGTCAGTTGCCACTCCACGCACCTATTCGAGAAGACCATCCAATGCCCGCCAAAACCTAACGCTACAGGGCGAACATTACCCAGCTCGTATAACTTTTGGACGGGCTTCTCGTCGATTCCGTTATCCCAGAAGATATCCCTGCTCGGCACACATGCGATGTAGCTGTTGCCGGGTCCGAGGGTCACGGGAGACATTTGCGGCTCCAACTCTGTCAGTCCAGAAAAAAAAAGCTTGAAGCCTGAGATGTTTTGATTTGAGTTGGCTCGTAGTCCCTTGATTTGCAGGAGATTGTCAGTTCAAAGTCACATCGGCGAATTGCTTGGATTTGCACAAGACTGGAGGAACACTGACATCCGGAATCAGAACCATAGCGACTGAAGTAAAATGCTCCGTAAACCCGTTCATTGCACTGAGCGAAATTCACCTTTTTGGCCCTCTGCAGCTCGTGGTCGACAACTTCGTAGCAACCACCTCTGCATCAGGATGTTAGTAGATAACGAGTATTACAGGTACTCAGCCTGTTCAGCCAAACTCTTACGTTCGCTAACATCGGCGGCTGTAAAAAAAGGCTGCCCGGGGCAGGGCCGAAGGCAAAGTAGATGCCAGAATGGAGACAGGCCATTTGATTACTGGCACAATCGAAGTGAACGGAAAGCCATACCCGGCTGGTTGTTCTTGGGTTGGCACAGCGCTCAGTGGAAGTGACTGTGTGGTATCTTCATCAAAGTTTGGCTCTCTGGTAGGACGGAAAAGAGGATTTGTTATTCGGAAGCGAGACATATGTCTTCTTATGGAGAGGCGAGCTGATAATTCTTTGCGAACAGCCATGATCAGAGTGGGGCGACATCTCCAGATTTGGGAGCCATCATGCTTGATAGAAGCTGGCTCCGCCATCACGAGAGGCTGGGAGGGTGCTCAAGATCAATGCTCTCCTATACTGTGACCAACTGCCAGGGTAAACCTGATGATTCTCATGGCTGAAGTCGTCGGACAAGGGTCTCCAAGTGGAAAGAACACCGTTGTCCAGGCCTGCACAGTTCAGACACAGGGGCAGCGCCGGCAAAGCCAGAATCACTCCGACGAGATCCCGCTCAGGAGTTCAAAGCCTCAACGTGGCGTGCTCAATGAGGTTCTCCTTAAAATTCCATTGCCAAACGGGAAATTTCCAGGTATCCTCCTGGAACCTGCTTCAATAACCGATATGCCTCGGCCAAAGAGTATCGAGTAATCCTTGCGGACTAATGTGTTCGATGAAGCTTTAATAGTTCCATCATACTGGCCGAGGAGGTGTTGCCTGACACAGAATCGAAGAGTCCATTGGGGCGGTTCTGGGCTCCCAAGGCAGACTCTCCGGAGAACAGGGACGGAGGGACAATCTACAAGGCCTTACCGCCCTGCCATTAGCCTAACAATCCCCGATGAAGTTACCTTCGGCTTTGACTTGGCGCGAAAACCGTCGTTCCTTGTTTGGACGGCTCCATAGCAAATGACGTCGTGTTTTCTTGATCAAACGCTGACAAGCACTAAGCATTGTAAGAATGCTGTTCCCTGTCGAAAAAACGTAACCTAGTGCAAGCACATAGGGAGATACTTGACAGGATACAACCTGTTTAACGTGAGTTCCACGATGACGTCTATGTGGTATATCGAAGAGACACAAAGCTGGTGTGTATCAGTCAAGGTCTGGTTTAAGTTGATATAACCCCCCTCCCCCCCTCTCTTTCGTCATCATAAGGGGGCAACACCCGAGTAGGAACTCGGGGTACGTGTTGTAGGGTTGAAGGCCGTTCTGGGGCTCGAAGGAAAGCCCCCATCAACCATGCGGCTTTTTGACGTCATATGTTATAAGGATTGAGAAGTGTTTTCAAGTAGGCGACGTAAGTCGTTGTCTCCATGATATTCCTCTAGAAGGGACGTGCCGTAACCGGCTTGATCACATCAATGACGTTTGGCTGCACGTGGTTCCTTTCATCATCCAGGACGTCACGGCCTATGTTGGCCTGATATTGTCTATAAGATGGCTGTCTTGGTCTCTCAGAGGTCGTGAGATTTTTTCAGCGCCTTCGACAAGCTCAACTCAATATCATCAAGCCTTCGAGATCATATTACCTCAGTTTCGATTACCACATACACAACACATAAGCATGGACACCCTTAAGAACACCGCCGGCTACGTCTCCGACAAGATGAAGAGCGCCACATCTGGTGCCTCTAAGGAGGCCAATAAGGAAGTGGCCAAGGACAGCAGTGCTGGTCTTGGCACTCGGTGAGTTAATCCTATTACTCCCTGTGTTTATGAAAATGCTGATTCAATTATGTGTAGCCTCCAAGCTACCGGTGACATGATCTCGGACAAGGCAAAGGAGACGAAGCACAGCGCTTCTGCGGAGGCTAACAAGGAGGCTGCGAAGCACTAAGTAAAGCAATGATCTGTTGAGGGTATGGTGTCGGAGTTTGTGTGCGATATGTCGATGTGGAAACATATTTTTTTAACTTGAACTGTTCTGAGATCCAGAGGCGTTTCAGGCTAGAAACCAAACAAACCATGTCTTAGTTCCTCTTAACAGTGTAACCGGGTGGTCAGCTGAAAGTCAATACCCGATGGACTGGTTCTCATATCTAAATAAATGAAGTTTAATTACACATAGGTCAAATTCTATAGCTTAGTAATTTGATATGCCGAATTGAAGCCATCATAGTGCTGCCTCTAAAGAGCCTTGGACCTGGGTTTTCTCGTGGTGGTCATTTTGGCACCAACAATCAATGGCAACTTGGCCGGCTAAAGTCAATGACGTCGTCGGATAAAAGACTGATCCACTTATGCGCCAAGCCGCCAAAGAAGGAATCTTCCCCATAGGCTGGCGAATGAACCAATGGCTGTTGATGTTGAGGACCATCCCCAACGCCAAGACTGGAGTAGTCTTGGCGCTAGCCGCCGCACACCACGCTGGCTTTTTGTTTTGGTTTTATCGGGCTCTCCACGCTGAACTCTTCGTGATATTCTCTCACTTTCATGTTCAGTCATCATTCTTAGATCTCATACTGACTCACTCACTGGGAAGAACTAGACAAAGATGACGTATACGCTACCCCCGGAGCCGACCCTCGACTCCACGACCCTCTTCTCCCTCCTCTCCACCGTCGCGATTCTCGTCGCGGCGCTGGCCCTTTCACGCGTGGTGTTGCCATCTAACATGGCAACGCGCTGGCGCTTCTTGTTTGTCTGGCACGCATTTGATGCCCTTATCCACTTTATCTTGGAGGGATCGTTCATCTACCACTGCTACTTCAGTGTCGCACCTGTCCCTAAGGATGGTAGTCTGTACTGGCCGGATCCCGAGAACTATCTGGGTTCTGGCCTCACGGCGCGATTCAGGAGGATTCATGGTCCCCAAGCTGCTCCTGGGAATTCTTTGGCCAACTTGTGGACAGTGTATGCCAGAGCGGATCGGAGATGGGCTGGTGTTGATTTGGTGAGTCCCAGTGTTTGTTTCAAAGGATGGGTACAGAAATGAGAACGAAAATAACGACGCTAACAATTAGTTAGACGGTGCTCAGCATTGAGACCATCACTGTTCTCTTTGCCGGTCCAATGGCTTGCTTTGTATGCTATGACATCGCGCGCCGCAACCCGCGCGCAAGCCTGAGCGCCATCATTCTGGCCGTCGCTGAGATCTATGGAGGTAGGTTGCTCTGTTGCTAACTGTACATGATGTCGTGCTCACCAGTCTCGTAGGCTACATGACTTTCATGCCTGAGTGGCTGTCGGGTAACATCAACCTCGACACCAGCAACTGGATGTACAAGTGGTTGTTCCTCATCTTCTTCAACGGTCTCTGGGTTGTCGTCCCGCTCTATTCTATCTATGTCGCGGCTGATGACATTTTTGAGGCCTTCCACGTGCGCCAGGCTACTCTTGGTAGGAAGAAGCAGAAATAGGAGAATCTCGCTGAGAATGATGTTATGACTGTTCATAGCAATGACTTTTGGGGTTGACATCGTAAGCAGTGGTGCGGTTCTTGGGCGGCAATTTGGAATAGATGGCAAATGAACTCAAGCTTAGATGAGAATCGTATGTTGTTATGAAGGTTTATCAAAATCTCATTGTTGTTTTGGTGATGGTGGTGTTTGGTTGTTGCCTACTTATGTAGACGCAGCAACGTTGATCTTCTCGCAACAGTCATCCGGGCATCACTCTCTCCCTCGTCAGCTTTTTTGCCACTCAGCTAGTTGGTATTGGGACGCCCAACCAATGGGTAAGGAACATGGGTAGCTTTACCAAACCCCTGATTCATGGTTCGTCTCAACTTTCATGGGTCATCTTCAGTCCGGAGCACTCAGCTTCCATGTTCCTTCCCATAAAGTCGGGGCTTGGCGCTCGTTGGTGTTTGTTTTGAGCCCGAGTATGTCGCTACCAATTGTGTGGTCCTTAGGCCTTGCATTAAATGAGATGCTAATAGCCCTTCCACGCAGATGACAGCTGCAATGAGTATCTCCCGGGCGGCATCGCCACCTGCCAATTCCCACACGCTAGTGTCGGACCGCGTCGGGGCCGTGCTCGCTACCTCTCCTTTGTGTTCAGTGGATGGTTGCGGTGGGATGGAGCTCGAGTCAAAGAACAATTCCCCGACTGTCCGAGCTATGCCGGTCAGCTTACTTGCCTCAGCCCAACCGATACTGATTCCAAACTTGGCATGAATGCCCCAAGATGGTGGTCGAGGTCAGGGCTTGGCTCATGCAGGAATAGGCAATGTCCGGTCTCGAGGTGCAAAGTATGAGATGCGGGAACGTACAGTCTTAGGTAGTTCATTTGCAGATCGATAGAAAAGGTCGTTAAACAAAGCTACGAATCGAGGGGTTCGTCTTTTACTGGAGCGAGTATTCTCTTTCTTTAGTTGCTCACCACCATCTCATGATCTGGCTGCCTACTTAGTTTTGACTTCACTCGAAGTTCAGATCACTACCGCTCTTCACCTAGCAATCAGGCTCATCATTACAACGTGAAGCCATCACGCCCCCAGTGAAGTAAGGTTTGCTTCAGCCCCACATATGTTGCACGCTGGTCATGGAAAGTCATCTTTCCGGTGTCTTTCACACAAGCTCTGCTTCAAGCGGGGGCTGCATCAAGGGTGGCTGCTAGCATGAACAAAACGGCTAGGCCCGAGCTGAGCAGGGGATTCCATTGGTGCCCCTTCGTTTGGCTTTTGGGCAAGACAAACTCCCAGAACCTTGGTGTTTCTTATACCAGGCAGACACTAGGGGAGAGCTCTGAGGAAAGCTAGGTTAAGGGTGGAAAGTGTTTACGCCGAGGTCCTGGTCCTTGTTAGCAACAAGCATATTTGGGGAGTCGATGGTGACAGGCTGCTGGATTTTTGCTCTCAAGACTTGAGAGCTTTGGGCCTGGCATCTGAAAAGGAAGCTAGAGTCAACGAAAGTCCTCGCAATATTGAGGATTCAAATCAAGCAACTGAAGACGGTTCAGACCATCGCTGGATGCGCTATGGCGATCATAAAGCATGACCTGTAATTGGACTGGATAGATTGACAGTGCCGTATAGATGTGACTCTTGATGGGTAGCTCTCTTGTGTTGTCGAGCTACGATGATGGCGCAGTGTTAAGGGGTTGAGAACTGGATTCAGGGCTGATGTTTGATCTCCGATCAGGGGTCTGGGCTTGCTACGGTGCCTGTCTTGGCTCCGCTAAACGCACAGACTACTATGTGCTCATGCTCCACAGCCCAGCAGCAGGTTGGCTGAAGCGAAGCCTAGGGATGTTTGAAAAGTGCTTCACAACATCAACAACCCCGCGTTGTGATAATGCCCCGCCAAGGTCGCCCTTCCTCACCCAGCGCTAAGCCAACTGTTTAGCTTGGGTGCTGCATCGGATCGTGCCCATTCCAGTGGCCGGTGTGCCAATGAGCCATGCGAAACATGCCTGGCTTGGGAGATGGTGGGATCGGGCGCAACAGGTGCCACAGCCACACGCAACCACAGGTTGAGAGCTCCCAGCAGCAGCATTGAGTTCCCTCTCGACCTCGCCGCCAATGTCAACGATATCGCCTCAGGCTTGATATTCAGCATTCAGCTTATCTATTCAGTCAAATTCGTCATCAGTATGCTCAAATCCGATTGTTGTTTGCGGCTGATAAATGCTCTTTCGCCAACTTACTTGAGCCATGACACAGCTGCTCAGAGCCCCAACCCATCAAACCGTCACCAGGATCTTGGCTGACGCAAGAAATCGCCGACGGTATTGTACATACCTGAATACATAGCGTCCAAAACGCGAGCCGCGAGCCCGTTGCCCATCCCACTTCGCGATGCACCCTGGTCGGCTCTGCGATGAGCCGTCCCCTCCCCACGCGGCAACCATCCGTCCCAGCACGTTCCTTGGGCGGACCGGGGATGTCAGTGACGCCTTGTCTACGCCTTCATGCATCCCAACTCAATCCCAAGACTCAGCCCAAGCCCAGGGCAAACCCCCCTCCCCCCTCCAATCCAACTTTCTTTCTGGAAGAGCCCTTCAGTCCTGAGGCCCGGCCGCTTGCCGTCCTGCCATTCGTTCGTCCGCATCTTGCCCCTGTCCTTGTTTCTATTCCCAGGCGAGCCCGAGCTGCATGCAGGTGCTCTGTATGTATGTGTGTAAGTGCGCGTGTGTGCTGATGACCCCTGGCTGTTATGGCTTTCCCCGGAGGAGGTCTGTGATGAGCATTGGGTATTGCACTTCGCGAATCTTCTGCTCGTTTGCCATCCTTGTCTTGCTTTCTCCCTTCCCACTCTCGCCCATCGGCCGACGGCAACCGTGTCTGCGATACTATTGACGACGAAGAGGTTTAGATGACTTGACGACAGACGGCGTCGACGGTGCTGCTGCTCGACGGCTTCATCGCCCTTCCGCCAGGCCTCGTGGTTGTCTTGCCCGAGAGCTTT
>JAAFKN010000047.1:0-27594 GCA_011800035.1 Thermochaetoides dissita | reverse complement strand
GGTATGGAAGCAAAGAGAAAGCTGAGATTCTTTGAGACAAGGCATTAGAAGGACGACATGTTGAAATTGCAAGGAGCTTCGCAAGATTAAATGTAGCCAATGTCCCCGGATCGACGCCAAGCACGCGATGGATTCCTGTGGTGGTTTAGGGGCTGCAGCTATCGCCAAGATAACCCCGGGGCGCTGGATCCTGCCTCCAAAACGGCTTGGGGCCGCGTCAATGGCGATCTGCCACTGGCCAGTGATCGCCTTGCTCAGGAGAAATGGAGCCTCGAGCAGCCAATCAGAGCGTGTGGCGCAGCGCTGTGCCATGCCAGGGATTTGACGCCCCACTCAGCTCATTCAGCTGGAGCCCTGATCATCGCAGTGGTGGCCCACCGCAGGCTCTACGCGTCTTGGCATCGTGGCTGAAGGAGGACCTTCGACTTCAGAACCAGGCACAGCTCTCACGGCAGCAAACATCTCGTCGACGATGCAGGATGCGTAAGCACTAAAGCACAGCCCGTGCGTTTGCCACAGTTCCGGATTCAATGCTACAAACAACTGCAGGATTGGCACACAGGTTTAGGTAAACAAGAGGCTGCCGGAAATCTCCGCCAGTGATGCCTATCCAACAGTTCAGGTCTCACTTCCACCAGCATCTTGTGTAGCCTGGCGAAGATCGATCAGCCAAATACCGAAGAGCCCGTTAAGTCTCCGTTTTCTCTTGAATGGACCACAGACCATCAGAGACTCGCCTCGGTCAGTTCAATCGCCCGCAAGAACAGCGTTTCCATCTTGTCCCAAGCCCCCTCCGGCAACTCCCCAGGGATAGGCAGACGACCACCCTCAAGATTTCCAAACCCAGCCACGCGATAGACAGCCTCTTTGATGCCAATGATCCCATATCTCATGACAAACTCCTCGGCCAGACTGACGGCATACTGCAGGCGTTGAAGCTCAGCCCTCTCTTTGTCCTTCAAGCCGTCTATATTCGCCTTCTCAGCCAGCTGCATCAGCCGAACCACAGTCTTGGGGTAAATGGCGGGGAGACCGTCGATAACGCCGGCTGTTCCAAACAGGACGACAGGCCCTAGCTGACTGCTGAGCCCGCTGAAGACGCGGAACTTGTCGTGGTAGATGGCCGGGTCAAGAGCAACTTGGATGTGATGGGAGACGTTGCCATGCGACCTGCTCACAAACTCGTTAGCTCAACAACATAAGCCCACTTACGACGCTCACTCACATCTTGCACCCCACAATCCTCGGATGGTCCGCCAGGATGCGATACGTCTCAGGCAACACTGTCACGCCATTCGTAACCCCCGGGTAATTATACACCAAAATCGGTAGCGGACTCCTGTCCGCCACAGCCGTATACCACTTCACCAACCCTTCCTGCCCGACCGACGCCCCGAAATACCCCGGCGCCAGCACCAGGCCCCATTGCACCCCCGCCCGAGCGTAGTCATCCAACCACTCGAGTGCCTCTTCCAGCCCGTTGGTTAGCACGCCAGCCATGAGCGGATAGTCTGGGAATTCGGCGTCTTCGAGACCGCGACGGACGGCTGAGACGAGAGTGCTGCGCTCTGAGCGGGTGAGGTGGATTGCTTCGCCTGTTGAGCCAAGCAGGACGATGCCTGTGACGCCAGAGCGGGCGAGAAAGACGCTGTGAGCAACTTGCGTCTCGACGTCGACGGCGCGTTGGATGCGTACTGGTTGGGTCGGGTCAGGGTATGTGCCTTCGGTTGGGGAGGGCAAGAAGAAGGTTGGGGAGGGAACCCAGACGCCGTTGGGAGGGATGAGTGTTAAGTCGAACATTGTTCGGAAGGGTGCTGTGGAGAGAGGTAGGTATGTTCGTAGTGATGTTGGCTAGGATACAAGATAAGTTCAGTTTGTAAAACGATGAGACCGTAGGCTCGTTCAAGGGGGTTAGCGATTGAGTGTCTTAGGATGCGTTGTTTTGTGTCAGGTAGTTAAGGAGTGGACAGATTCTGCTGCTCCGGGGATCAAGTCTTGAAAATGAGACTTTTGCCGTCTCCGTAAGTCGGCAAGAGCAAGCCGCGAGTAGAATGCGGGGTACTTACGTTGCATGGTTGACTGGGGGTCTTCATGCCGAGCCCCCTCATTTACCCCCTCACCCTTCGTTACAGATGCAGCCGGCACTGCACCCACTTGCCAACCGAACTCGTTACCATGCCCTCGATGCCGAACACGGCTACATCTCACTGCTTGATGGCTTCGGAGGGTACAATGCAATGCTTTCGACTATATGTTCGTTTTGTGATCTGGGTCTGTAGCACCACAAGTCAGGTTCAAGCATTTCACACTACTTGGAAGAGAGATCCTGGTGGTCTTCTCTCGCGTAGATGAGTTTGACTCTCGTGAGACGGTATCCTTATGGATAGCAATTACCGCCAATACTCAATGGGAGTACACCATCAGGAGTCAACTTCAAGCTTGGGCGTAGCTGATTCATGAGGCCAAAGAAAAGTTTGTGGATTGAGGCTAAGCTATAGAGCCTGTGGAGCGAGTATGAGACAGATCTTTTCTGATCTAATCACTGTGCCGCTGTTCCTTGGTTACCTAGTTGAAGCCTTTTTTGGTTAGCGAAAACATCATGAGTGCTGCCAACCTCCTCCTTAAAACTACTTGCTTCAGTAGCTCCAACGACTCGGCTTGTATTTTCCTTCTAATTGTGGATTTGTCCATTACACTGCATACATTATCAGCTATGTTCAAGGTCAGAGTCTATTGGGTGTTTTCGGCCTAGAAGCTTGACCTTCTGGTAACATCCTCGTGTACATGTACTTGGGTGGTATAGACATATAGGAACGGTGCTAGCTTTTCATCAACTGTATTTGATGAGCCCTGAGGTCCGCTTGAGATACGTCTCCGTTAAGAACACATTAATGATCTGCCGTTCCCAGGCGTACAGAGCAATGTGGATCGTGAGGGAAAGAGTGTACTCTCCTGCTCCAGCTCAGTTTCACATTCAAGCTTGGTAATCCTAGCGCACATCATGATTGATCCTTTAGAGTGCAAAGAAGAGATCCCATAACTATAATCGATGAATAGAGGAATATCTGCACATCTAGAGAATGACAATCCTGCCCTATTGGTAGAACGATAGAACAAAAAGCGTGCCTCAAGGGTCAACGGACAATGACGTCATATCAGGTCCTTGGAGGCTCCCAGAGGACTGCCAAGCGCGAACCTCGGCCCCACTTCCCGCAGCAACCTTTCGATGCTTAATTGGACTACACTTTCTGGAGACAGCGCCTGGGAAAGTTCGGCCTTCGCGACCTCATTCTCATCTGCGTCTTCTCCTCTCCCAGGTCTCATGCCAAGCAGCGATCAAGCTCAGGAGACTACGCCGTTACTTCCGAGAGCAGAAGTAAATCCAAGTACTCGGTCTCAGCGGGACAGAATGACCAGCCTCCTGATCTGGAAAGCCGGCGCCCTCTTTGGCGCGTCTGCCGTTGCGCTCGGGGCGTTTGGCGCTCACAGTCTTAAAAACCGCATCACTGACCCGAGGAAGCTGGCCAACTGGGGGACTGCCGCGCAATACCAGGTAGGTTAAGGATCGCACAAGAGGAGGGGACCCTGCGGCATCAGCATAGTGGACTGCTAACACACTGCTTGTGCGCTCCAGTTAATCCACTCCGTCGCCATGCTCGCTGCCAGCAATCACCCTGTCGCAGGAAGCCTCTTCGCCGCAGGCATCACCATGTTCTCGGGCAGCCTCTACCTCCTCGTGCTGGACTCGGAGCGCTTCCGCTTCTTGGGCCCTGTCACGCCACTCGGTGGTCTCTGCCTGATCGGCGGCTGGCTTTCTCTGGCCTTTGCCAAGCGCGGGCGGCTGTGATGCCGTTTGAGGGGTAGATGGGAGAGAAAACAGCTGGGTCAGATTGAAAGGTGGAGGAAGTACAGGCCTGAATTTGTCAAGCTTATCCAATACGTATGTACGTGTCCATTGCAAGCGTTCCTATAGTAGCAGCTAGTTTTGCCCGTACGTCATACTTGACATGCTTCTCTTCGACGCGTCAAATCTATTCGGAAGATTGACAATTGCAGTCGGCCACGTTGCCACAGTGATAGCGATTCTGAAGAAATCACGTTCAACGCAAGCGACTGCGCGAAAGAGACGCGTTGATATGGCCCCCGGGGAAAGCGACACAAAGGGACATGCTGTTGAGGTAAACGTGCTTTGGACAATCGGTGGGGACTTCGCAACTGACGCCACAGAGACCACGCCTTCGTTGACGCGTGATGCCCCCGTCGAAAAAGTGCTATCCACACTTCGATTCCAGAGCGACTCGCAGAGTGGGGCACTGCCCACTGGTCCAAACCTCTATTGGTAGGTCATGTGACCTTGGGTTCGACAACTCTTGATTCCGGGTTGTCTGGGCGACATGTCTGTCAACTGCCTGTGGTTCCCAACCAACTCATCAACAGCACTTCTACGGTATTATGGTTTAAGTGAACGCCATTTGTGGAATACACATCATACACAGGCTACCTCCTTGTTGACCGATGAGGTCACGTGATCTAGGTCGGTGGATGCTAAGGCTTCGATGCCCTGGCCCAAGCTCGAGTTAAACAAACCACACTCGCCGGTCCTTTTCCCCATATATACGATCTTGTTTGATTGACAACCAAATCGCCGTGCGACGCACCCAAGCCACAAGACCGAAGACAACTCAGATGAATACGATGTGATTTCCGGTGGGTGTTTAAGGAGGATCTGCCAAGGGTTTCTTGCAACTATTGCAATGTTCTGGATGTTGTGACTTGTGAGTGACGAGAATCATGGCCAGTGAACTCCATCTTCTGCTCCCAAAATTAGAACTTTCAAGATTTGAGATGGCAGAATTCAAGGTTCTCTCTCTTGCGGCTGTCATCCTTCACTCTCAATCCTAACCCCATCCCTCAGTCTTCCCATATATGTAACGGAAAAAAAAATTCCCACATTGTTTGCCCCTAGCTTTCTGTAGGGAGACCCCATATACAAATACCGTTCCCTTTCAAGGCATCTCCCAAGGCCACTGTTCTTCACTTTTACCTAGAATCCTATAAAGGTTCTGAGATTCACACGATGCAAAGACTGACCACGCCCCTTTGGCCTGGTCCCTAGTGGCAATGCAAACGTACTTAAGTATTTTATTGTCACAAAGAAAAAGCCAAAAAGCTTGGAAAGTTGGAAATCATGATGTTTCGAAACATTTCAGTGCTGTTGAAAGAAGCCGAGCTAGTTTTAAAGCTGCAACGGATCTGGGATCTCCATATTGATCACTGCTGGGGAGTCTTCCAGGAGGCCCATATCTATAACGCATGGTAGGTTCAAAGCTGAAGCTGTTTAACGTATCTTGAGAAATATACATGCAGCTAACCAATATTTGTTTGCAGGGAGGTCGGACTAAAGGCGACAATATGACGCTCATCAAGCATGGCACGTGCGCCTTCGGTGTTGAGGTTGACGATAAACCGAAGAACAAGGGGCTTTCGGCAAAAGTTGGTTATGGGGACATTCGAGCAGCCATCGCGGAGTCCATCATCCGGTTCACTTACAAGAGTCCTACGGTAGAACGTGTGGGCACGATGGGGCGTTTTCACTTGCGCGGACTACGGTTACAAGGTGACCTGGGGTATTTCCCATAGTGGGAAGGAGAAGAACTGAGCAAAGCTCGTGAAGGGCATGCTCGGATTCAGAAACTGGTCGTTGTGTCTGTATAATGGCAGACTGCTCGCGATATCGGATTGCCAAACAGACAGAGTGACGAATAGATCAGAGTGGGACCAAATGATCTTTTTACTCCTTGCTAACAGGCATACCCCGAACATCGGTATCATACTTAGCATTGGCGTCCGATAGAAATGCAGGTCACCACTTAGACAACATTGGATGCACAGCATTAAAATCTGCTGTGGTAGTGTAAACCGACTCGGGAGAGGCGGCATTGGTCAGTGGAGGCGGATGTGCAGTTCACCTCTTGTTTGATTTGTAGTGTCAAACTTTGGACGGGGTCCTGGTGACACTTACACAGTAACCCCCAGTTTCCTTCCTCGAAATCAGTAATTTCTGGTCAAAGACTAGCTTGCATGATTGAGCAGTGAATCCTCTCACTTTCTTGCTCAGAGAATGGTTATTTTGTGGATGAGTTGTGATGTCGTTGGGCATACCCCGGTCCCACAGCCTTGCGCTAAACGAACAAGCCAGAGGGGAAATTGTATGCAGGGTTCAGCCCGCTGCGGCATGGTGATCTGCGGCTGTCTGCAGGCCATATCTGATTGGCTGCCAGCGCTGGTCACCGAGACTGGTTGCAGGGTCAGCGACAGCCTACATCGTCTTGGCACCACCAACTTCCCTTGCTTCACTCAACTTACTTTTCAGCCACCGATCCGTCACGTTTCTCGCTGCAACCTGTGTTCCTCCACCAGCAAGAGGATGCAAATGCCTGTGGTCTTCAGGAAAAAGCAAAAAATATTGATCATCAACTCTTGGGTCTCTTTGAGTCCTTGTTGTGTTGGGCGAACCCGAGAGCGAGGACAACTTGACCGGCCAGGATGTCGACACCGATTCCTGTCCGCCCGGAGTCCCCCTGCTGGGCAACGTCTTTGATGTCGACTCGAACAACACATGGTGGTTCCTGAAGAAGTTGGCAGATGAATACGGTGTGTAGTGGCACTGGAGTTACCAGCCAGAGGCCTGGATTGGATGCTAACACGACATGGCAGGACAGGAGAGATTTTTGAGATCAAGGTGCTGGAGAACCACATCGTCTTCGTCGCCAGCGCAGCTTTGGCCCAGGAACTCTGCAACGAGAAAAGATTCCGTAAAGCCGTGACTGGCCCCATCGTCGAGATCCGTTATTCCGTCAACAGCTCGCTCTTTACTGCCTACCATCACGAGGAAAGCTGGGGCGTCGCTCATCGAATCATTGCGTCCAAACTTTCTCCGGAGTCGGTAGCTGAGCGTTTCGATGACTTTGTCACAACGACAGAAGAACTTGTGGCAAAAATGGACTTCCATCGACCCAGACACTCCTATCCAGCCGTTAAAGGACCTCAACAGACTGAGCTTTGAGGCAACCGTCTTGTCCCTGTTTGGCGTGAACGTGAATAACATCAACGGCTTTGAGCATCCCGTGATCCAAGCCATGGAGGATGCGACATCCGAAGCGATGAAGCGGCCAACGAGACCCAATCTCCTCAACTGGTTGGTGTATGGCGGGAAGTTCAAGTAAGCCACCAAAGTGATGCGCGACTTTGCCGCAGAAGTGGTCAAGCATCGCCGAGAGTATCCTTCCGACCGGCACGACCTGCTCTGGGCGCTTATGAACGGCAAGGATCCCGAAACAGGCAAGGGCCTCACCGACAGTGAGATCATCGACGAGATCGTCACCATGCCCATTGGCAGCAACACGGCTCGCTGCGCAGTCGCAGCGTGCATCTACTACCTCATCCAAAACCCCGCGGTTGTGGCCAAGGCAAGGGAAGAGATTGACACGGTCCTTGGCGATGGACCTTTCCGGCATGAGCGTCTCCCCCAGCTTCACTACATCATGTGCGTGGTCAGAGAGACTCTGCGTCTGTCGTGCGCCGCGCCAGGGTTCAACATCGAGCCCATCCCCAAAGAAGGGGACAAGTCGCCTGTCCTGTTGGCCGGCGGCAAATACTCAGTACCTCACAACCAGACCATTATCATCGTCCTGGCAGGCGTCAACCGCGACCCGGCCGTGCTCGAGGACCTGGAGGCCTTTAAACCAGAACGCATGATGTGCGAGAGCTTCGCCACGTTGCCGGAAGGCGTGAAGAAGTTCTTTGGCAATGGCATGCCCGAGTGCATTGGGAAGAATTGGGCGTGGGATTGGCTGATGGTTGTCACGATGCTGCTTATCCGCTCGTTCGACTTCGAGGAGGCGGATAAGAACTACGAGTTTATGCAGGATGGATGGTTCAACACTCGGCCGATCGACTTTTATGTCAGGGTCAAGCCACGGCAGAAGGAGGTGTGCTCTCAAGAACTGAACGTGGAGGTTCAGACAACAGTGCGGGAAGGCGATGAATGAGGATGCGTGATGCCTGTGGCATGCCTAATCAGTCCTGGAGTCAAGAAGGCGCCATAGCTTGTAGATAACCCAATACCTATCTGAACCAGTATTTGATCGAGCATGTCTCCAAAAACTACCATCTCCCCAGTTTTTTTGCCATCTCGCTCTTCTCCCAGGAGACTTTGTAACACTTCAGCTAGGTAGGTATGTGTTTAGGCAGTTCAGGAGCAGCGCATCTCGTGTTGAGACCTGTCACATGTTCGGGAAACACCATCCAGTCTCCCCGACGGACTGCATTCACGACTTCTCCTCTCTGTGCGGACTATGACGTCATGGCGAACAGGATGTTGCTTCTGCCCAAGTGCGCAGGTTGCTCGGCCCATCACCCAATTGAGGTATCCATAGCAACGGCAAAGATATATTTACTGTGCGACGCGCGGGGCAGGCAGCACGACTTCCACTGTTATGCTTCCTGGGAGCCGATGACCATCGTTTCGGTTGAGTTTTTCCCCAGGACCCTGACACTGGGTTGACTACGTGACGCTGGGTTGAACACGTGTAGCCGTAGTAACGCACAGAGCTTAGAGATAGTGCCGGCGCCATCATGACGACGGCTGTAAACGCGTCCAACTGGAAGTAAACATGATGGAAACAGAACTCTCGCATTGTCAAAGCTGGAAGTATAAATTCGAGTAATGTAATAACTCCTTCACTTGCTTCCTGTTTCGATTCAGCACCAAGTACGCATCAAACCTGCCAAAATGGGCCTCATCAAGATCGCCTTGATCTTCTTCCTCGCCTACGCTCTCCTCCCCGTCACCTTCGGGCAGGTGACCATCACCGTCCCGTCGGGCGCCACCCTGCCCTCGGGCGCCACCCTGCCCAGCGGCGTCTCGGTCGTTACGGCCGGCGCCACGACCAACACGGTCCAGGGCAACGCCAACCGCCGCCAGGTCACCATCACCGTCCCCTCAGGTGCCACTAGCCCCTCGGGCGTGACCCTCCCCTCCGGCGTGTCGGTCGTCACTGCCGCCGGCACCACTGCCGCTGCTGAGCGCCGTCAGGTCACCGTCACCCTTCCCAGCGGAGCCTCCATCCCCTCCGGCGTCACCTTGCCCTCTGGCGTGTCCGTCATCACTGCTGGTGCTACCAGCAACTAAACACGCAGCTATTTGCGCTGTTGACATCAAGGCGATGTCAGTTGCTGGCGGCCCGTTTTCCTTTGCGCCGCTGGCAACGACTTAATGGGTGCACTTCTGACAAACAAGCAACTTGTTGGCAGAACAGAGCTCAAGTCAGCTCTGTTCCTTTCCCTGGATCATCAAGGGATGAAGGAGTGCACCAACGGCAGCCGCAAGGACAACAATGTGGAGTTGATGTGGTCTTCCAGCGTTCCAGCCTCTGAGGGACCGGGTGCGTGCTACAGTAACCCCGAAAAAAAATTACACTGGCTGAACGGGATGACCAATACTAGAACACCTTGCAATTAGAATTTATGGTTTTGCTTCATTTAATAGTACTAGTTCTGTTCATGCCTCCACTATTGTGTAATCACTTTTGCGGTTAATGTGACCATTCACTCCTCGAGTATACCTGATCTTAGCGCAAGAATCTGGTCATTGTCCATGTATGATTAAATCTTTTACCACCGTCCATGAAGTCCCTTCCTTCTATACCCAAAATCCTCCGTGAGTAGTTTTCCAAAGGTGTAACATTTTGACAAATGAAACTGAGATGACCAAATCAAGCAACATTATGCATGCCCGTCGTCAAATCTAACGTGAAGCCATTCACGTGCGCTTAGTGGTATCAAGACAAGTCGAAAACAGATCATCAACAAATGTCCTCATGACGTTATCATCCTCCTTGGCAACCTGCACCGTTGACGCGCCGATACCAAGGACAGCTGACACATCGCACAGCTCGATAGCTTGGTCAAAAGGAGCCGGGATAGGGGCATTCGCAGCGCCCGGTAAGGCCCGAGTGCTCTTATTGCATCCGAAACCTGGGCCGTTGTCCAATGGTTTGTTCCCGTTCGGACCTCCATTGTCGTCGGCGACCTCAACATCCACTGTGACCTCCTGGGAGATCATGATCCCACCGAACGACGCCTTAGACGGAGGAGGGAGTGTCCGGGTCGGGGAAATAGGGTCAATGAGCTCCGCAACGGCAACCTCGGGAGGGTCTTTGGGATTTGCACGGACACTGGCCAAGTCAGGGGTCTCCTGGCCGTCCGAAGTCGTTCGGTTGTACAGGGGGAGTGACACTGCGCTCTGGTTGGACGAAGTCAACACGACGTGTTCACGACTGGGCGACAGGAGCGTCATGTCATGACCACGCGACTTGCGTCTCCGAACGCGACTGTACGCGGTACGGATTGCCGAGTCCTTCCCTTGCCAGGACCCAAAAGGCAAAAAGTGCTCAAGCCGGCTGAACAGTGACTTTGACCGAGAGGGTGTGTCGACAGTTGAATTCATGTTCAGCAACGGAGAGATTGTGCGATGCACCGAACGAACAAAGGCAGCTTTGTGCGGACAGTTCTTGTAGACCATCTGCTGTACCTTGAAGAACTGCAAAGGGATAAACTCGTAGGCAGGAGCTTCTGCGCGTACGTGAATCGGAATCATAATGCTGAAGACGATCATGGAGCATGTCGCTGGCCGGGAATCGGGCGACAATGTCATGCAGGGGACTTGCACGATTTCACGAACAAGCTTGGCGCTGTCGAACACCGCGTCCTGCACCGATGTCTTCAGATTTCGGATCGCGTCGCGAAGAATTGCTGCAAAACTCGCTCCTTGAGGGTCAGCTACACTCGCACGGTCAAGTCGGTGGAGAACTGCAGCCATCGAGACCCCATGGAAGCTGCGGAGAAAGTCGATGTGATGTTGCTCCAGACGGTCGAGAGGCAGTTCCATGCTTGGAAGCAAATTTTTGGCCTCTCTCCTGACCAAAACGTCAAATCCTGCCTGATGGAACTGGGTTCTCACGGCGAAGAGTCCCAAATGGACGCCGGGAGCCAACATGCTACCCCGGGCATGTCGCTCCATGCTTCTCAGCTTCAGCTCGAAGTCCCTTACTCGGATCTGCATCCTGTCGCCGATAATGTGAGCCACCTGGCGAGGTTCAGCAAACAGGTATCCTGCTGCGGCGAGATGCTCAGCCTGGGTGTTGTCGACACGGCGAACAAGAAACATGAGATGGCCGTGCTTAAGCATTTCCGACTGAGCCTCTCCTTTTTCGAGCAGATCCATATGGTCGCGCCTCTCCTTCTTCTTGGTGCTTTCATCACGCTGCACGTTATGTGATCTGGATACTGTGCTGGCCGATTCATTCAACATGTGGCCACCCGTCGTGAGAATCTCATCCCAAAGCATTCCGACATTGGCAAGCCGTTCATTCATCTGCCGAGCCAGGGCTGCCGCAGCAATGCAAAAGAGCTCGCAAAAGATAGTTTCGTAGTTCTCAATAATGTGTCCTTCCTTGTCGACCAATTCGATGGCAGTTCTGACGTTGCGACCGTAGTGGGGAAGGTTGGCAAGGTGAAGAACCATTTTGTCAACAATAGCAGAGATAGCTCCCCAGTTGCGGGACGCCTGGAAGATCCAATGGAATAACGGATGTGCTGTGGAGAATCTCTCGTGGCCTGTCTACAAGGAATGCGTCAACAAAAGGTTTGATGCGACTCGGTGCCAAGTGCATGTAACTACCACTCACCTTTTGTAAGAAGGCCGTAGTAACAACCTCACTCGGTAACAAGCCATCGGGTGTGACTAGAATGCGCTTCCGGTCATCGAAGACAGCAGCAGCAAGCGTGATCCTCTGCGCACGGTTGGCGTATCCTTTCCGTACCCTGGCAGAATAGATGGCTAACCCGGCGATGATCAGGCAAGCAGAGAATGACTGTAAAAGAAAGGAGTGTTAGTCCTGGGCTTACTTTTGGCTCCAAAAGGAGGCACACCTACCAGAACAGCAGTTACGATTACAGTCGTGTTGCGGCTTTTGTTATCGCTCCTGGAGTCAAGATAAATCAGTGTGTAGCTAGTGCCCATGACAGCGCACCAGTGCATCCCCGAGACAGCCCCGGCCAAGACAACAGCACAACTAAGTCTCTTCCACCAAGAGTTCGTCCAAGAGCTCTTGAAGACGAAGAACAAGGCCAGGGCAATGGTACTTGCGGCCGCTGCAATGACAACAGAGCCAACAACGTTAGACGTTGCATATTCCAGTCGGTAGTTGCTGATAGACGCATTTCCGAGGTAGTGCATGCCGCAAATGGCGCCTCCCGACAGGATTCCTGAAATTGATACCCGCCACCAACTCACGTTTGCCGTGTTGCCCTTGGCTTCCGTGACGACGAAAAAGGCGACAAGTAAAACTACAATGGGGACGAAGAACGAGGCCGCCGTGACGCCAGCCGAGTACGCGATCTGCAGCCGTGGATCGCCATCACCAAGAATAGTTGCTCGATTACCAATGTAATGCTATTTTAAATTTGTCAGTTCGATGAACCTGTGCTGGATAATGGTAGCATGACCGTTTGAAAACGTACCATACTCCAAATTGCGACACCTCCCATAGTTACCGCGGCACCAAACAACAGCAGACTGTCAAACTGTCAGTAACTTGCTGCCCAAATTGGTAGAACGGATGAATGTGGGTAGACAAACTTGTTGTAATAACCTCGCCTCGACGTCCTGCGATGAATGAGCTCGAGAGTCGAAGCAGCACCTACAAGACTGATGATGTAGCTCAGAACAAGAAGGGCCGGCTCAAAAGTCACTGGCACGACCTGCCCGATACGGGTCAACAGGTCGGCGTCGGCCGCCATGATTCCGCGCTCTAGTAATAAGTCACGGTTCTTGTCTCCGGATTGCAGATCTCGATGGCTGGATCAACAGAGATGTCGTTGGCTGGATCAACAGAGATGTCGTGGCCATCAAAACCTGATGGCCGAGAATGCAGTAAGAGAGCGCAGGAAACGCAGGATCTCTACCGCAGGAGCGTATCTGGGCAGCAAAAGGGCTTCGGTTTTTCTAAGTCGCGGTGTGAAGGGTGGCCAACAACTGATGTCTGGTTTAAGGTCAGCGCAATCGAACCGCCCAGGCCACGGGAGGCGAAGGCCAACCCTATCTCAGAGACTGAAGGTTCGTTGAGTGCTGGCAATAGGCGAGAAGGGTCTCATGCCAATGCAATGTCTGAGCGAATGCGCTGAACAGGGAACCGGCAAGTGCTGGGAGCTTTTGACAGCGAAGAACCTGACAGTAAGCATGATAAGGACTTGTCACTTGCACCAAGCCATCGGCAGATGGATAAGATGTTTATTTTTTATATTTTTTATTTTTTATCCATGATGGGAGGATCCCAAGTTCAGCTGGGCGGCTGTGCGGGATATCTGCCATCTCAGTAACGGTCGCTCAGTTGATATCCCCATCCCCCGACACTGCCGCATACTGGTGAATGTTCCGAATTCCATGTTTTCCAGGGAGGGGAAAAGGGCAATCTGCGGGACGGGGGCAGCGGGATGACGGGAGAGCGACGCCCAGGCAGGTGGAAGCCGACGGTTCCTTGTCAAGGAAAGGGTGTTGGTTGGTCAGCGCACTGATTTCTCCATCCGTCAGTGGCCATTTTCCGCGATAGCCCTGTCCTCAAAACACAAGCTGGAGGAAGGTGAGGGTTCAGGTGTGCCCAGGAAATTGGAATCCTCTGTCCGAGCTGTTGTTCTGGCTTCTTGTGCTTGGGGAGACCTCTCGTAAAGTCTCATTCGAGCCTGCGCCTAGGGACTCAAATGATTCGGTTGTGAGCAGAGCGATACCTATCGCAGGCTTCAAGAATTCATTCCGTTTTCTTGTCCCCGATGCCGCTGCAACTATCTGATAGTGCGATACGTAAGATCGAGGTTTTATTAACGGATCGAGATCTCTATCCTTCTCCAGGCGCCCAGCCCTGATCAGGTCCACTTACAGAAACACCCTCGCGCCGTGGAAGCCCCCTCTACACTACGACTTGTAGAAGCGAACCAACAGAGAAGCTGATAAGCGTTATTAGGCAAACATTTCCCTCGTGGTGGGCTGAGAGTGTGATGAATGCTCCTCCTGCATGTGGCTGTCGATCACATCACCCAGATTCGAGAAGTGAGCGGGAGCCAAGTCGTTGGTGTGCCGTTTTCTGCCGTGTGTCCGATCCTCGAATCCGACCCCTCAGCAGGAGCAACATCCCCGATGTTCAGCTCCCCACTTCGCACAAGCAAGTCGGCAACGCAACAGTTCATTCGGGAGATCCGATCCTGATGTAAGCAAATGGAAGTAGACTGCAACCCTACTAGCCTCATCGTTAGCGCCTGCATCCGGGCAAACTTCGCGTTTGTGCACTCGGAAGAGCAGGGTGAAGCGAGCCCGCAGTTCCATCGGCTCCATCAGCTCCACAACCCCCAGGTTGGGCCCTGCCTCCTGCATGTTGTTTCATCAGCTCTGCTTTCCGAGGATGCTGTGCTCGAAGCCGAGTGTCACGTGAGCACGAGCGCACGAACCGTGTATATTACGTCACCCCGTTTGCACCTTGGGGCAGCTACAGTTCCACTGAGGGCAAGGACGCAATTATGACGTCAATGTAGCTGCTCGCTACCGCAGGGCAGCAGCCGCATCAGGATGGCGTTCGACTTCGAGGGAAAAGTTGCAGGCAGGAAGTCACACAAACTGCGGCTTGGAACGCCGAACTCTTCGAGGGAGTTTCCAAAAAAAACCGATGGCCAACGACCGGGGTTCTGCCCCAGCAAACGGGGTGGATTTCAGCTGAACGCGGGGACCTGGAGGGCCCTCAAAGTGGATTTGCCAAGCACACTCTAAAATCGCAAACACCACGTGTGTGGTAGGGATCTGGTCTCTCCAGTTAACGAGTCTTCAGGCCGGACCTTGAGAAATCGGCCAATCCGGTTTCCTCGAGCATTGGAAGTGACTTTGAGGCGTCCCGCTTCCTGAGGATTTGTTGACAATCACACTTTGTGTACAATGGTGACAATGTTTTGACAATGAATAATTCGTCCGCTCACCTGTTGGAAACCGGTCAATTCACTCAAATATGTTAATCTTTTCGGAAAGTAGTTTCAGCTCCCCATCTTCTCGCTTTTATTGCCCAAGTAAGCGACAAGTAATCGAGGGCTAACTACAGACTGTCTTCTAGCTTCCCTTCCCTTCAACTCTTTCCTCCCTCCCCTTCCCTCTGTGCCCTCGGCGAATGGCCTCCTCCCGGGCCAGCAGCCTGAAGTCGTAGACCCCGTAATCATTCGCGTAAACATTCGGCATGCTGTCTCCAATATGCTATCCATTTCGCTTCCCGCCTTAGCAAACAGGATATCCCCATCCGCCGCGCGGAGTTATTGCGCTGTTGCGCTTGCCTCCATCCCCGCGCTCATGGGTCATATCCTCGGCCCGTTTAAGTGTACTCGTACTTCTTCAGCTCCATTTCCTCCTCATTGCCCTCAGCCTTGGGGATCAGCTCCTCGAGGATGTCAGCCAGCATGCGGACGTTCTCAGCATCACGGGGCACGATGTGGCCCAGGCCATGATCGAACATGGCCGAGTTGCTGGGGTCGGACACGTTGTAGAGCGCGACAGCGCTGAGCAGGAAGGCATCGTCGCACCCGAAGATGTGGAAGGTCGGGATGTCGATGACGGTGCCGACCTCGTCGTACAGCTGACAGACCACGCGGTTCTCGCCCTCCAGCTTCAGGGGCGGGGAGCCTGAGATGAAGACGGCGAACTGTATGGGAAACATAGTATTAGCCACTTGATACATTGAAAGCTGTCAGGAATGAGAACGTACCTTGATCTGGCGGGGACGGCCGGTCTCCTTCTCGCGACGGGCCTCCTCGACAACAAGGGAAGCACCAACCATGGCGCCCTCAGAGTAACCAATGATGGCGTCGACGTCGGGGTTCTCCTCGAGGGTCTTGAAGACGTCGTTCAAGGCATCGCGCCAGACCTCCTGGTGCCACTCCTCACCCTCGCCGGTGTTCTGGAACATGCGCATGGAGTCTTCAGCGTTGATACTGTGAGGCATGTGCCGCAGGCGGCGGAGGTTGGCGAAGTTGTCGCCGTGCCGTGTGTCCAGAAAGCGGAACAGTGGGCGGGCACCGAAGTAGTCCTCCCATCCTTCCGGAGGTTCGACCTCGTGGGAGCCCTGGGTGTAGACGAATGTGGCGAGGCCTCGCTTTTCCAGCTCGCCAGCCAGGGGGCCGAGCTGGACCTTGAAGTTCTGTTAGGTAACTCTGGTATTAGCCATGTGATCCTTATCACCGTCCACTTGCATACATAAAGAGTACAGAGATATAAGAGTTTGAAACAGGATTGACGAGTACATCGCCGAGGTGGGAGCGTCCACAGCTATGCCTATCAGCTGCTCACCTTCGCGCTACCGTAGGCGCCGGGGAGACACAAAAATTTCATGGCGTCTTTAACTCGGCGTGGTTTTGCTTGATCTACATTAGAAATGAACGGCATGGGATTTAAATAACCAGAAGGTTGATTTATCCCCCCGTCTTGACGTCCATGGTGACAAGTATATCGCCTCTGTGCGTTCCTTTTGAGTCTATCTAGACCTGCTATTGCGAGATATCAGTGTCACGATAACGTTGACCATCAAGGTCCCATATTTGGGCCACTTCACGATCCTAAGCCACCTTCTACATTCAAAGATGGATTTTATGACGTTGTCTAGGAACAGAGCAAGAGGCAACGGTGTTAAAAACTTCAGATATTCACTAGCTTGTTTGTGGAAGAGTCAGTCGCTAGAGAAGAGCAAACGGGGCAATATAACAACAAAGTGGTTCACCTGAAGGCTGTGAGGTCAGAACTTGTCATATAGATGTGCTCACAATATGAGAAATTACCGCAGGTTGGAGCAGGACTCGCATCTTCGTGGCATCTGACGTTACCCTCTTCGCGTTTAGAAAATGCCACATCCATTACTATATAGCAGGTGCGGTCATCAAGGACAACATCACCAGTAATGATCAACCGTCGAGCAACCAATCCACGGAATAGGAAACACTCAAAGCCACACTGAACCCTGACTTGTGATGTAGCCTGTTAAGGGACCTAGGAAACGTTTGGATATGCATGAATCTACGGGTTGCTGTTATCTTCATCGCCTCTTTCAGTTGGAACTCGACTGTCAACAGCGAACCCATTCCATGCAAGTCCACAAACCCACGAAAGGTCAGGCAGATATTCACAACCAAGATGCGAAAGTGAGTAGTGAAGTTTGATCCAAAGCGTCACTCCTGCAAATCTCGCGCGTTTCTCGCATCATCCAACATTGGGGGATCATGTGACGGAAGATTTATATGCGGTAACTGCGAATCCAAACACTGATCACGATGAGGAAAATTGTGAATTACAAACAAAAACACTTGTAGCATGTGACAGTACCAATAAACTGTGATCTGACACGTGTTTGATGAAAATACATGAACACTAGAAACCGTTGGGCTCGCGTGTGGCGAGGCATCGGGTATCGTACCCGGGGAAACCTGGAGATGATTACGTGCCTTGACACTCGAAAATTGCGGCACTCGTAAATCGAAAGGCTTCAAAAGAAAACACCAAGACCGGTTCATGATTCTAAACTGACGAATAAGAAAAATGGGTGCTGGACCATGAGAGCGTTTTGCAGTACCGTCCGATGTATTTGGGGAACTCACATTCACATGCGTAGTCGATTCGCAAGGCAACGGCCTGTGATCCCCCAGGTTCTCGGGGTTTTGCTCTGCCAAAAAAGGAAAAAAAAGAAAAAAAAATAAACAATCCCAATGAAAATAGACATTTTCTTGCTACAGCACGCTGTGATCTGGTTAACTGGTCGGGCTGATTAGGAGAACCAGCCTACCTCCTCGGGGCGTTATAATCTCCGGTTCTACTCCCCTTTCGTCCCCTTCTTTTCTTACACACACGATAGGTACAGATACTACACTGAGCTTCTACACACACTGCCTACACACACTCTACACACTCTACACACTCCCACGCTTTCTCGATACATGCTCTCGACAACATGATGGAGAACTACGACATCTACGAGGACGAAGGCCTCATGCCTGTCGCCATCATTGGCATGTCTTGCCGCCTCCCCGGCGGCGTCTCCAACCCCGGTGAGTTGTACCGCATGCTCTGCCGCAAGCAGAGCGCTTGGTCTCCGGTCCCCGAGGACCGCTTCACCGCTGGGGCGTTCGTCCACCCCAAGCCGGAGATTCGGGGCTGCTTCAACTCTCTGGGTGGTTACTTTCTTACCGACGACATCAACGAGTTCGACGCTGCCTTTTTCGATATTACCAAGAAGGAGGCCGACTCGATGGACCCAGCTCAGCGCATTCTCCTTGAGTGTGCTTACGAGGCTGTTGAGAACGCGGGCATTCCCAAGGAGAACCTCTCTGGTTCCCGCACCGGCGTCTTCGTTGGTGCCAACTACAGCGAGCATCGCGCCGCAAATCTTCGCGACATCGACAATGTTCCCAGCTTCGATGCCACAGGCAACCAGGGTGCCTTCATGTCCGGTCGCATCTCGTACACCTTCAACCTGAAGGGCCCTTCCATGACCGTCGACACAGCTTGCTCCTCCAGCCTGCACGCACTGCACCTGGCTGTTCAGAGCATCCGTGCTGGTGAGTCGGACCAGGCTATTGTCGGAGCTTCAGAGATCATCACCCATCCAGACATCTGGGTGTCGATGAGCAAGCTTCGTCTCTTCATTCGCGAGGGTCGTACTTTTGCCTTTGACCACCGTGCCACCTCGGGCTTCGCTCGCGGCGAAGGTGCTGCATGTGTCATTCTCAAGCCCCTCTGGGCGGCTTTGGAGGACAACGACCACATTTTCGCCGTCATCAAGCACACGGGCGTCAACCACAACGGCCGCACCGTCGGTATCGTTGCCCCCTCTATCGAGGACCAGGAGGCTCTTCTGGAGCAGGTGTTGAAGGAGGCTGACATTCAGCCCGACGAGGTCGGATTCTTTGAGGCCCATGGTACTGGTACCAAGAAGGGCGACCCTATTGAGGCCGAGGCCATCCACCGTTCCATCGCTCACTGGCGCAATCCTGACGACCCCCTGTACATCGGGTCCATCAAGTCCAATATCGGTCATCTTGAGGGTGCGAGCGGCCTTGCTTCCGTCATCAAGGTTACTCTGATGCTGTTCTACGGCTTTATTCTGCCCAATGCCGACTTCGAGGCCCCGAACCCGGAGATCCCCTTCGAGGACTACAACATGCAGGTCGCTACCACTCAGAAGCCGTGGCCTGCGAAGAAGAAATACGCCTTCGTCAACAACTTTGGCTTCAGCGGTTCCAACTCGACCGCCATTCTCGAGGCTGCTCCCATGACGCGCGGTCTCGAGATCGCCGGCAGCGATCGCTACTGCCCCTTGCGTCTCTTCGTCTTGTCGGCAAATGACGAAACCGCTCTCAAGAACTCTATCACCAAGCTCGGTATTTGGATTGAGCAGCACGCTGAGCTCTACCAGACCACCATGCCGCGCAACCTGGCTTACACGCTGTGCCAGCGCCGTTCTCACATGCCGTGGCGTGTGGCCGTCGTTGCCAGCATGTGCAGTGAGGTTGCTAAGGCTCTCAACAGCCCGGAGGCCACGCCCATGCGTGCGCCCACTGAGCCGCCCAAGATTGCCTTTGTCTACACTGGACAGGGTGCTCAGTGGTGGGCTATGGGTCGCGAGTTGCTCAAGACTCACCCCGTCTTCTACGAGTCCATCGTTCGGGCGGACGACGCCCTGACGAACATCGGTTGTGAGTTCTCCATCTTGGAGGAGCTCACTCGCGACAAGAAGGACTCTAAGGTTGGTGAGGCCCACATCAGCCAGCCCATCTGCACTGCGGTGCAACTGGCCCTCACTAATCTGCTCGAGGCCTTTGGCATCATTCCTATAGCCGTTACTGGCCACTCCAGCGGCGAGATCTGCGCGGCCTACCGCGCTGGCATGCTTTCCTTTGAGGACGCTATGCAGGCTGCCTACTATCGCGGCCAGGCGGTAATCGAGTTCAAGAAGCGCTATCCCATGCTCAAGGGCGGCATGATGGCTGTTGGCGCTGGTGCTCACGATCTGCCTTGTCTGATCCGTGAGGTCAACGAAAGTAGCTACGTCGAGAAGGTTGGTGTGGCTTGCCAGAACTCACCCGAGTCGACCACGCTCTCCGGTGATGTGGCAGCCCTCGACCAGATCGCGAAGATGCTCGAGCGCGACGGCATCTTCAACCGCAGACTCTTTGTCGACGTTGCCTATCACTCTCACCACATGAAGCTGATTGGCGACGTCTACCTCAAGATGATCAGCCACATTCCCACGCCCAAGGTGACGTGGTCGGAGACGGCCTTCTACTCGTCTCTGAAGGCTCGCAAGGTTGGCGGCCGCGAGGTCGGTCCGGAGTACTGGGTTGACAATCTGACTCAAGCCGTGCTCTTCTCTGACGCTCTTCAGCGGCTGTGCACCGAGGTGCAGCCTGACATTTTGATCGAGGTTGGCCCTCACGCCGCACTCAAGGGCCCCATCATGCAGATCCTCAAGACTCTGCGCTCGTCGAGCCACGGCATCACCTACTTGCCTACGCTCGTCCGCAACGAGGATGCTACCCGCACGGCCCTTGAATTGGCCGGCCAGCTCTACATGCGCAACTGGCCTCTCAACTTCGAGGAGATCAACCACAACCGCGAAGAGGCGGAGCGTCCTGAGGTCATCCCGACGCTCTACACCTACCCATGGACAAGGCAGAAGTACAGCCACGAGTCACGGATCGACAAGGCTCACCGCTTCAAGCCTTTCCCACGCCACGATCTGCTAGGTGTTTTGGCCGACTGGTCGTACGAGCTGAACGTGTGCTGGCGCAACTTCATCGGCACCGAGCACATGCCGTGGTTGCGTAAGTGCCGTGTTGACGGCCGCATCACGTACCCCGTTTCCTGTTTGGTATCCATGATTATCGAAGCTGCCACGCAGGATGCGGAGATGCACAACATGCTCCCCGCTCGCTGGACAATTGAGGGCTTCGTGCTTGACAAAGGCGTCTTCTTGGAGGACGGCGAGGAGCTCGAGGTGCTCACCCAGTTTGAGCCCTTTGAGTTCGTCAGGCGCCACGAGAAGCAGCGCCATAACACGTTCTACATCGCGACGTACAATGCTTCCCGTGGTTGGACCAAGCACTGCTATGGCCGCATAGTGGTGGACGCCTGGGGTTATCGCGATGATCTTGAATGGAACCTTCACCTGAAAGATTGTGAACGTACCGACATCCGCAGCCCGCTGGGCGGCATGTTGCCTGAGCCGCAGAAGGGCCACGCGTCTATCTACGCTTGGTTGAAGGAGCTCGGCTACGAATACCCCGAGGTCTTCCGCTCCATTATCGACGCCGAAATCACCCCGCGCGACGACTTTATGGGCGGCTGTAGTGCCCAACACACCGATGTCATGGGCAACTCACTCTGCACGGTGCATCCTGCTCACCTGGAAGCCCTCTTCCAGGCTGCACTGATCGCTTCGGACAACGTCGAGCCGTGCAGGGGGGTTGTTGTTCGCCAGGTCCTCAGCTTCAAACGCATGGTCCTGCGCGCTTACCGCTGGGCCATGCAGCCTGGCGAGGAGTTCACCGTGTGCGCCAGCCCAAGGGATTGGAACGACCGTGACCGTGACGATGAGCGCATTGATGCTCGGTTCGTCTCGAATGACGACTGGTTTTGTCCTGCCATCTCCGTTGAGGACATCTTTGTGTTCGGAGAGCAGAAGCCCGTTGTTCGCAAGAAGAAAAAGCCTGTCCGCGAGCTGTGCTTCAAGTATGTGTGGGAGCCGTACGAGGATCGCCCCTTGGGTCGCCTGGTCTACGACACCAACGATCACATCACCATCATCGTGACGGACGAGAAGTATCGTAGCAACGAGGAGGAAGAGCTCGCCACGGAACTCAAGCTCGACCTCATGCGTTACCTGGACATCGAGCCGGATGTCTACAGCTTTAACGAGATCCTCCTGAACAGCTACAACGGGCACTTCATCGTGCTCTGCGACGTCACTTGGCCGGTGCTCAAGCACCTCAACAAGAACGACTTCGAGGGAGTCAAGAAGATTCTAACTTCTGCCAAGTCCCTGTTGTGGGTGACTCGTGGTGCCATTGGGTACCCAACCTTGCAGTACGTCGAGTCTGCCATGGCTCTGGGATTGATCCGCACCGCCCGGTCCGAGACCGGCTTACAGGCCTGCATCTTTGACCTATTCTCTGGCGTGACGGACCAAAATAATCTACCTTGGAACAAATACCACGAAGACTTGGTAGAGCTTTTGGACCCGTACATCACGGTCCCGCAGCTCCGAGATGTGTTCTTGCGGGTGTTCGATGAGAACTTCAACCCTGCGGAACCCATCGACAATGAGATTTTCCAGGGTCCAGAAGGCGACCTCAAGGTCCAACGCATTGTTCCGGATGATGCGCTCAACAAGTACGTCGCCAAGCCTGTCATTGGCGCTGAATCTTTCCAAAAGGACTGCACGCATCTGATCATTGGTGCTGGTGGCCTGGCCAAAGAGGTTGCTCGGTTCATTGGTAGTGCCGGCGCTGAACACATTGTGCTGGTCTCCAGGCGCAGCCGGCCCTCGAAGGAGATGGATCATTTGGTGGAGCAGTTCGTGAGAGACCGAGGTTTTTACGGCGCTCGCATCGGCTGGGCGCAGTGCGACGTGACCGACATCTGGCAAGTTCGCGACCTAGTGGCGGCCCTCGACGCGAGTGGATGGCCCCCCGTCGGGGGCGTTATTCACGCGGCCATGGTTCTCAAGGATGTCCTCATCGAAGACATGCAGTACGAGGACTATGTCGACGTCATCCGGCCCAAGGTTCACGGTACTCACAATCTGTATCAGGCGCTGTGCTGGACAAGATGCAGCCAGGAACCACGTCAGGATTTCTACTGGGTGTCGCTCTCTTCGGCTGCTGGCATTGTGGGCAGTCGTGGACAGGCTGCATACGCGGCGGCGAACACATACCTGGATGCTTTTGCGGACGTCCTCCGCCGGGTCGGCCTGCCGGGCAAATACATGAACCGTGTTGCTGCGTCTCTGGATCTGACAGCCGTCCTTGGTGCTGGATACCTGGAGAAGAACGAGAATCGCAAGGACGAGATCATCCGCAACTTCGGCAACGAGACAATCAGCCCCAGGGAGATCACTGTTCTTCTCCATGCCGCAGAAAAAGGCAAGACGGAAGCGCAGGTGCTGACCGGACTCAAGCTGCACATGGGCAAGAACGGACAGCTGCCCTACTATGCCAACGACGCACGCTTCAAGTACCTCGTTGAGGCCTGTGACCAGGCGGCTGAGAACGAGGGCAAGTCGTCGAAGCAGCGCGAGCCGACCGGCGCGGCCTTCCAGAAGGCCAAGTCAGACGAAGAGGCTACTACGATTGCGGCTCAGGGCATTGTCGACAAGCTGTCCGAGGTGCTGAGCATGTCGGCACAGGATCTTGATGTGTCGCGCAACATCACCTCGTACGGTTTGGACTCGCTGACAGCGATCGAACTGCGCAACTGGATCGCAAAGGAGCTGCGTGTCAACCTGCAGATCCTGGAGCTATTGTCGAGCGGTACCATCACTGACCTGGCCGCGTTGATTGTCCAGAAGTCGCGGTCTGCTTGAAGGGTTGACTACTGACTGAAGGGTTGGAAGGTTGGAAGAGTAATGCGTGTTTGGCAGGATTGTCTGGACGAGGGTTAGGCTGGAATGGTTGGGATTGCTTTGATTGTTGATAGGAGGATACTTAGGTAGGACATGGCGACGGAATAGAGTTTTGTGTCTCCATCTGTCTCGTCCACTGTGTGCTACGTAGTGTACCTGTCCATGCATCTGTGCGTACTTGTAAGTTGACTCGTAGACGAGACTGTCTCTGACCGTCGCCGACTATCAAGTGAATTTTCGCATCGTGCTTGTTGTAAATTGGGAAACCCATGTCACTGGCGGGCGCCACTTGCTGCGCTTGCAGGACCAGAGCAGCTCGCAGCCACGCACAGCCACCACTGCCCCAAGCAACCGTGAGAGCCAGACCAGGGCTGTTGCGCTGTTGACCACGGCCGGCCGCTGCACGCTGGCTGGCTGGGCTGCCATGCTTGCCCCAAATGGGGAGGCGACGTCATTCCCTTCCAACCCAGCCGCACCGCCCCTTGACCGTGGGGTTTAATGACACGAAAGCGGCTCTCCCTTCTGAACTCAGCTGGCACTTGAAAATGGACCCTCCTCGATACCCACTGGACAGGATGCTCATTCGTTATGGGTTCGGTGGCCTGCACACCGCACGCTGTCGTGCACGCATTCCACCATACGCTTCTGGTTTCTCTTGAGCACGCTAGAGCATCTCTTCCTCGACCCGACAGGTCTACTTCAGCAAATCTCTTGGGGACTTCTCCTCGGTGCTTCCGTTTTACTTGCCTCACAGGACAGCTGCACTTTGTGTCCAAAGTCCCCCCCCTCTTTGCTCAGTTCTTGGCCCGGCCCGTCCCATCAAAAGCCGATCCGAACTCCACTCAAGCTCGACGTCTCGAGTCCGAATTGGCAGCATTGTTTCTGCAGTTAGCAAGCCCGTAGATCCCTTCTCCAAAGGTTCTTGACACGCAATCGAGGCACGAGTCGCAAGGCCACAAAGTCGACGTCCTTGTGTCCCAGGTTCTAGAACAGTGCCTGATTACTTACCCCCCCGGACCCAAGACGGCTAACGGCTAAGCAAAGGTCGATGGCGGCCAAACCGCAACCCGAGGCGAGATCGCTCTCGGACATAAATCTCCTTGCCGCAAACCCACCGCAGTACCCACATCATCCGGATCTGAGAGAGTCGCTCACTTTGTACATCTCACGAGTCCCTGGCAAGCAAGGTTGACTACCATCCTCTGATCCTGCCGCCCTGCCTTCTGTCCGCATGCTGACTCCTAGCAGACATCATCCTCTCGACGTTTCGGCCACAGAAGAAGAGCGTGACAGCTGGGGATGTCACAAATGCGTTGTACTACGTTCACCTCAACACCGCGCAAGATGAAATGCTGGCTGCTCAGCAGCGGCCGACCAGTGTAAAGTCCCCTCGATCAAGCTTCGAAAGCTCCAGGAGCATAATTCCGAGAAAGCCATTACCTGAATTCGCCAGGGTGTCGGGAGTGGCTGCCAGGTCAGGAGGGGGAGATGCATCATCGGTGGCTCGCATCTCAGTGCCGCCCTTGTCCCGTCCGCCTCAGCCAAATGCACAGAGCCAGAGCATTCCTTCTCCGATAAGTACGCCGGAGGGATCTGGGGAGTTATCTGTTGGCGGGTACCACGAGAATCCCATGTTTCGCCGGCGGCCATCTGGTGCTCGGTACGACGCCCTGGCTCTCTCACCTTCTCCCTCAGTATTGTCCACTTCTCCACCGTCCTCATTGTCACCCATAAAGCGCTACTCAGATGCTCGCACTTCTATCGACACTCGACCTGTTACTCCGAACTACCTCGAGTCACAAGGCATCACTTCTCCTAGCCAGCTCAATACAACAGGCTTGTCGCCAGCTATTAGTAGTCCCTCAAAGTTGAACAACCACACGATTCCATCGCCGAGCCGAACGGGTCAACGACCGTCGTCTGTGTCCTTCTCTCTCACCATTATACGGCGCGACCCGACCTCCAACACACAGTGCAACGTTGGCAAAGTCTGGTCGTTCCAAACCAACGTGCCCACACCTGAAAGTGCTTCGCCAAACCTTGATCCTGAGAACATGGGCGAACTGCAAGCACCAAAGATCGACATTCGTATCGAGACGTCTGGTTATGCTAAGTACAGGGACATGCCGACCCCCGCGAGTGTCGAGGCCTTTCGTGCGGCAGGAGTAGATTTACTTCGTCAGCATCCGTTGCAAGCAGCAGCAGACGGCTCAAGTGAGGTAACCATTCCGGTACTCAAGCCAACGCTGGCATTGAAGCCTGCAGGCCGGGGAGAAGGCTTCTCGCGCCAGGTTTTGATGTCATACGGCCCGAGTTGGAGAAGCAGTTTCATGAAAGCTTTCCATCGCCGGGATGGCTCTGTTGGCGCCCCGGTTGGGTCTCCGCTGGAGGATTCGTCTGGCCCACCAAAGTCTCTTCACATTCGACATGGTAGCGCATCCACCATCACATCGATCGATTCCATTGACGGATCTGCCTCTGCCCATCTCATCACAGAGCCGGGGCCGGGGCTTAAACCAAAAGGTTACGTCTTCATGAGTCCATGGGGTGGCAGATGCGAATTCCGGACAAGCAGCAATGGGCGAAGCCTCAAATGCAGGCACATCCTGGATATTGCCGCCAACCCGAAGCTTGACCCCCGCGAGCTTGCCCACCATATCCGCGATGCGCAGGCAATGGGACGCTCGCGCGGGGACGAGCTGTCTTCTGCTTTGTTGGGCGCCAAGCCGGTGAGCGAGTTGCGGTTCAATCTCCCAAGCAAGTCACACCAGAGAATGAGCAGCCGCGACGTAGGGGCGACCAAAACAAGCCAGCTGTCGGAGCAATTCAGCAAGCTGCTGCATCAGAAACCGCGGGCATATGCAGCACATGCAGACACCGATGACGAATCGGATGATGAAGATGACTACGATGATAATGGCGAAACCGCAGGACTAGATTTGAGCTTGGGGAGGGAACACGCAGGTGGCGGGTCGCGAGGACGGAGAGCAAAGCTGGGTAAGCTGATCATCCATGACGAAGGTTTGAAGATGTTGGATCTGGTGGTGGCAGCAAACATTGGCGTATGGTGGACTGCTTGGGAGCGCACATTTTGAGTAGCGGGCGAGCAATAAAAGATAAGAGGTAGAGACGCGATTTAGAAGATAATACTCGGGAGCACAATGCATCCAAAACTGCAACCCGACTCTCTCTCATTGATACATACGTACCTGTGTAAAGGCTCAGGCCGAGCTCAGCGGGGTGGTGGTGATGAAAGTGTGAGCAACCCGGCATATCTTTGTCCCGCCGTAGTCACGTGACCTCTCCTGTCTACCTACAACCAATCACGATTCAGTGGATGTAATCGCGGGCTCCACCAGATTTCCCGAGCAGTGGGAAGGTGGGCAGCTTCGAGCAAGACGTCAACGCAGTCGGGAGCAGCAGAGCAGCTCGCCAGGCATCGCCACTATCGCCTCTTCTCTCTGCTCTCGCTTCTTCAGAATAGCCCTTCCGGATCACACCAATTGGTCCCCAGGACAGTGATTCCAGCCACCGACTGCACCGTCGACCCGATTTCGCGCAGTTAAGCTCTCATCGATCGTGCGCGAAAACGACAACGATAACCCATCGGCTCCTGCTCTTACCTTCCGGCTGCACGGTCGTCGTGTCGAGTCGCCTCCTCTTTCACAATGCTCACCACATCAGCCGCTTCGCTGGTCGCTCGCCAGCTCCCGCTCGTGCGGGCTCCCTCGACCCTCGTCCGCACTCTGCCCGTCCAGGCCCTTGTCGCGAGAAGAACCTACGCCACGCCCTCACCCTCACTATCATCCCATTCTGACCAGTCATCATTCTTTGCCGAACC
>JAAFKN010000046.1:0-27664 GCA_011800035.1 Thermochaetoides dissita | reverse complement strand
CCGGGGAAGTCCAGAGAATTTATAAATATAACAGAGTTTCCCAGAGCCGAGCCCATTTACCCCAGACCGAACGGAGCGGCCATGGTTCTGGAGTCGGCTGGCCATGTGCCTTCTCCACGGGGCTTCCTACATGGTCCCCGGCTTGGATTTTCGCATTCCCATGAAGAATGTTGAACCGAGAGGACGACACCCCGGTATCCAGTCAGCCGGATGAGAAGAAGAGGTGACGCGGAAGCCTCTGCGGCAAATCATCTTGATTGGAATTGCTTACCGAATTTGCGAAGTCCTCCCTGAGTCTTCCGGATGAGGATGCCATGCTCCCAGGGTCCACCCCGGGGGAGACGCTAGGGGCAGCTGTTCGGCAGTCAGGATGAACACTCACCCGGTCATGGGCCTCCACGCAACCACCACAGCCACAGCGCCGATCCCGGACTCGGCCGTCAAATGCCGACAATTGCGAGCGCATGCGCTCACAAGCCCCGCTCACCGGCGACCCAATAGGGAAGAAAGAGCGCACAAGACTTTCAACTGCTTGATTTTTTCGAATGGCAGCTTCTTTGCTGGCTGATTCGAACAGGCAAGGCGTGGAAAGTTAAGTGCAGGGCTTACGTAGAGGGATCTCCTAAGATTAAAGAAATTGCAGCTGTTGCAATGAACTCGACTGTTTTCATTCCTACATGTAGATTTTAGAGTTCACCACAACCAACCGCTATTCAGAGATGTCCAGAGATGCCCGTAACTCAGGGCACCTGTGCAATGATATTGTTGAGACGGGGTTGAAGCTGCGCCAAATTGGACCGTCCTCGTCCATGCCCATAAGGGTCATCAGGATAAGCCTTGAAGACCTCACGTCTCATGAGACGACGGGGTGCTCGCCGCCCAGTGAACAACTCGAACTGAGCGAAACCTTGCTCAGGAAGCAGGTCCAAACCGTCCATCGCGACCCAGCCTCTGTGAGCTTCCTTGCGGACCTGTTCCAGCAGCGGCGAATCGAGAGTCTTGTATTCCAGCTCCAGCACGACGCCGCCCGTGGGGCTACCTAGCCAGCCTTCGGGCAGCGTGAAGTTTGGCGCTGGGTTACCTCCCACGCTGTGTGTCGGGATGCAAGAGACGATCATGGTGGGGAGTTTATAGCCTTTGGGCCAAGGATCATCGCGAGACTTGATGATATGAAATGTTGTTCGTTGGTCGGTGTCAGACCCGGTGCTGAATAGCGGCAGTCCATTCCGAGAGAGCAGAGTCTCAAAGTGAGAGACAAGTTTTTTGGCATTGGCAAGCGTCCTGTTGAGGATGAAAATGTGTTTGACTCCGAGTTGCAGCATGGCATATACGGCAGCTCTAGCCATGCCACCAGCACCGATAACCAAGCCGGTGCTCGTTGGACGGACAGCGTTTGCTGGCGAAAGTCCGCGACGGATGCAGGCTCGGATGCCGATCCAGTCTGTATTCTCTCCATAGAGAGCCTTGACCGGGCCGGCTCGATTCCGTCCATTGAAGAGCAGAGCATCTTCTGGAATGCTTCCATCCGGGTTTAGATCTCTCACCGGGATCAAGGTGTTGACAGCTCCAATGGCTTTGGCATGCCGACTCAGCGTATGGGTCAAGCTGATGATTTCAATTTTGAACGGCAAGCCGACAGATGCTCCAGCAAAATGGGGATCATTTACAAGCTCTCGTAAGCTCGCAATGTTGCCTGTAGAGTACGGCTCGTAACGGTGTGGGACGCCGCAGGCCTTTAGAGCCGCATTGTGCATGGCAGGAGACAAACTGTAGCTGACATTTGCGCCGAAGACGTACAATCTCATGGGATCGTAGTAGAAGGAAGAATAGAGAGCTTGGGTTGCTTCAAAAGCCGTCAATGTTGGGCCGATGGGGATGTTGCTTTCTTCATGCGCCAGGGGCTTGCCATTTCGATATTCGTATGGGTTGACTGATGTGAGGATTCTATTGAAGCAGGCCGACCATCGTCCTAGAGCGCCGGTATTGTAAGCGATTATTGGAAGTCTTGGTCCGGATGTTGAGTCTGCCATTTGATGAATCAAACGAACATCGAAGTTTTCAGCAGCGTTGCGAGCTTTTCTCGTGAACCTGACCAGATCACAGCCGACCGCCTGCGCCTTTTCGTAATATGATCTCCAAGAGGAGTCATTCCATGGAGGCGGATCAGGGTCTACCAGCTGGAGGTTACCGACAACTTTACATGTTCCCTTGGTGGAAAGGATTTCAGCGAGAAACGAAGTGTCGAGTCGTAGATCAAGGGTGATGTAATCAGGGGCAAGTCGCAAGCCATGGAGAAGATACGAAATGTATAACGTTCGCCAAAACTCATTGGTCAACGCTGCTTCTGGAAAGGCCACATGAAGGAGGATAGGGATAACAGAGTCCCGGCGTATTTGAGCGAGAACACGGCTTATCTGACTGGCGCGCTGAGGACTAAGGTGAGCGAGAGATTGTAGAGGGCTCGCGCAGCCAGTTACGAGATCATCTACCACAATTTCTATGGCATCTGCACCAGTCTCGAACTCCTGAATGTCAACATTCTTTTCGAGAAGCGTTGACAGAGAAAGAGAGATGGCGTAAGTGAACTCCCTCTCCTCGGCCGGGACGGTTGCCAGAGGAAAGGCTGATTCAATAAAAGGGATGGCGCCACAGGGAAGGATGAGTGATAAGAACTTGAGAAAGTGCCTCTCGGCTCGTTTAAGCGTGAGATATGGCGCTGTAGGTCTGTCTGGGTCGTTGGTTGGCGAGGGGAGACGAGCGTCTATGGCCTGGCCAGAGATGGATGGTTCTTCGGACATGTTGAAGAACTCAAAGCGAGTACATCTTCTGAACACAGTGCTGCTCGCGTCCAAAATGTCGCGGGCTTTTTGAGTGCTGCAGAGTTTTAGATGATTCTGGATAGCTTCTGGATCCCGTAGCACATAGATGACGGGATGTGTCCCGCAGAGCTGCTCCAGGGCTGACTGAACTCCTCTTTCGACCCAAGAACAGACAATAATGGCATTGTATCTGTGTTTGTCCAGGACATCATGCAGAATGCTGACCTGACGGCTTTGGCAGGCGGCAGCGCCGTAGAGTTTTTTGTAACCTGGACTGGAGAAGCCGGTTGTGGTATAAAAGGTCTTCTCCAGATCGACAACCTTACGCTTCATGGCGGTGGAGGCCATGATGGCCAGTGTCGACTTGCCAGCTCCCCGGATACCCACGATAACGAGGGACGCATCGCCATCGAAGGACACACTCTTACGGCGTGTTTTTACTGGTTTACAGTTAATCCGAAGGTTCAGACTTGACTGGAGTGGCAACCAGTAGGGTTGACTAGAAAGAAACTCACCTGGGTTGACCGGCTCCGGGAGGTTTGTCAGGGCTGAGCGAATGGGTGGCAGATAGGTTGGTTCCCGGCTGTCAACATAGAAGTCTCGGGATGCCGGCCGAGATGATGGCCGGGATTCGGATCCCGGGCCGTCTGGCGCAGCCATCACGGTGTAGGAGCGTTTCATGCCGGTACCTGCCAAGCGTGGGATAGGCTGGGAACGAACAGCGAGATGTCAAGATGGGCCAAATGCTGGTAGTGAAGCTGTGTGCCCTTGTCCCATGGGCGCAGGCCCTGGAGGGGAGGTGTGATACCGGCTGGTTGGCGGGAATTGTGTTGACCCAGTGTACCCAGGGATTGGATCAAAGCTCAATCGGAAACTCGGAACTATGAGCCATCGACATCCCGAGTCGCATCAGGAGTCGGCGCTTAGTAGTGTACGTAGGTAGAACTTCTCAGCATTCAGCGTGGGCCGTGAGGGGATCCACCAAGAGTTCATGTTTCTTCCCCAGGAAGATCTCTGGAAGAAGGAGGTTCAGGGTTTTTCCAGCCTCAGATTGCCAGGGCTGTCCAAACATGGAACTGCCTGGGCGGAGCTGAGATCTGGATTTGTGAGTTGAAGGCCGAGGTGGATGCGGGGATGCAGTTCGTGAGAAGTTGAGGTCAAAGGCCTTGCTTGGCGAGGTTGCAGGCACGCTAGAGGGCGGATAAACGTTTAACCCCAACCTAACCTTCCCTCTAGCCCGCAAAGCGATGTTCCCTTCTTCAATCATCCTATCGGTTCCCCACAAACGCCGACAGGCACGGCCATTGTGGAGCGACAACAGGAGACAGCAACCCGGCAACGGGCTAGCGGCGCTGCTGCATCGATATGCTAATTGTCAAAAGCCAACCGACACTGCGCATCCTGCACGCGATCGTGGGGTAAGCCCTTGATGGTCTCCGATCCGGGGTCCATCCAAGCTGATGGGCCCTGAGCACGACGGCGAGACAGGAAGCCTCCCTGCAGACCATCTCGGTTTCGAATGGAGAACGGCAATGATCCCGGGCTCGTGGCATCTAACTTGGTGTCTTGGTGGTCTTGTTCGGCCTCAACAAGAGACGGTGCGGTTTGGAACCAACCGAACTCACACTTCGTGACAGCCAAGTTTCCAGTTGGCGGACATGAATCTTTTTCCACCACTTTGGCACCGGTGTGTCTTTGTCCGCGTCGACCCTTCGACGCCCACACCCTTTTACCATGCCCCCGAAACGGAGGACGGCCGAGGCTGATACCCTGTCTTCCGGTCCGAACGACAGCACAGTCCCCTCCACGACACCCGCAACCCAATCACCAGCCATCCAGCCGCCGCCCCCTGTCAAACGCCAGAGAGTCTCAAGAGCCTGTGACCAATGTCGTGCCGCTAGGGAAAAGTGCGACGGTGTACAGCCTGAGTGTTTCCCATGCATATCGCAGAAACGCTCGTGCACCTACGAGATCAGCCCTAAGAAACGGGGCGTCCAAACTGGCTATATACGCACACTCGAACTTGCCCTCGGTTGGATCTTTGATAAGGTTCCCGGAACCGAGGAGGCTCTGAATCGCCTCATTGCCCACTCAGAAGGGCAAGGTCAGACGATTTTGACAGGAAAGGACCCGGCTGGGGCCGAAAGGCTCCAGAAGAGGTGGAGGACAAGTCGAGTCCATCAAAGCATCGACTGCATCTTATCGGGAGGGACCTTGCCCGTTCCCGGCGAAAACGATCAAGGCCAGTCGATCGATACAGCTGATTCCGACGGAAATCGCACTCGGGAGCGCTCTGTTTCTCACCTAGACGAGAGCGGTGCCGACCTTATCGGGCCGGGATTGTCGCCACCTCGATCTGCGAGCATCGGATATGGCCAACAGCTTGAAAGACAATCTCATGGTGAACAGCGAGATATCTCTTTAGCCTGTTTATCACGATCCCGTCAATCTGAACCCGCACGCTTAAAGCTCCCCTCAGACCACTGGCGCCTACTCGACATATACTTCTCCTATACCCATTCGTGGCTTCCCATCCTCGAGAAGCAGGCTATCTTCCAGACCTCGTATCTCTACACTGAAGAAGGACTCCAACTTTCTCCCTCAGATCCATCTTCTGCAGTCCATGCCGAGTTATGGGCAGCCCTGGCTCTAGCTTCCTTACAAAGCTCCCTCGTCACCCGCTCCTCTCCTTCCGACAGTACCAGTCCCTCTCCTGTTGAGATTTACCAGACTGCTCGCAACCTGCTTCCATCAGAGAACGGTCCTTTCAGGATCCACCATGCGAGAGCCATTGTGTTGCTCTGTCTATTCAACTTGGAGCAAGAAAAGCTCACTTCAGCCTGGATGATGGTTGGCTCGGCCATTCGAATTCTCCTGAGTCTTGGTCCTTCCCAGTCATCTAGTCAGGGAAAGGAGAAAGAAAGGATGACCTTGGCATTGATGTCTTGCTTTATTCTCGACACTGTTTTGTCTGTGAGACTTGGCCAGCCATCACATCTTAGAGCAGACGATGTCGCAAACTATTCCCCTGCTCCCGAAGATGGTCTTGATCAATGGGAGCCCTGGACACCATGTGATGGATTTGGACCCCCTTCCCAGGCTGGCTTGCGCTCTTCCCGGAACCCTGCCTTTTGTATGAGCACATTCAATCATCTATGTGGCATACTAATGGTTGTATCCAGTGTGATATCGGAAAAGCGGCGTAGTTTGCCGCTTAGAAGCAACACTGGGGACCTTCTTGACAAGCTCCAGCAAGCTACGAGCTCTAGTTCACAGCTGCGAAGTTTCGCTCTTGCCCCAAAGTGTGGGACATCCACTGTTCCGACACCGTACATCGTTCGAGCAATATACCTCTGGGCAAATGCCTTGATCGGCCCATCTCCTCAGTCCTCTATTTCCCTTTTGGACGAGACCTTGGATCAGTATAGAGCAACGTTTGGACAGTTTACACTTCCATCGATCATTTCGAGCTGTCTTGCATCGATCCCAAGTCAAAAGGATGGATCTCAAGGATGGAGAGACCAGACAGGGCAGCGACACAGCTCTGTCGTCGAGACGTTGAATGAGACAAGGCAGGCTTCAGGGGTAGAATCTCGAACAAGCTCTTTTGCTCTGCCGACACACCAACGTCTGAGTATAGCATCTAGTGCTCAATATTCCTCCTCTCCTCAGCCAGATCTGGCTTATCCAAGCCCTGTTATGGCTCCCATCTACAACACTCAAAATCTCTCGCATCAAAATCAACCTGCCCCTAACGGCAGGGGGTATAACTCTTACGATGAAAATCGCTTGCCAGTGACCTACCAACAACCCTTCACCAACCCTCCAACTAACTTGCCTACTCAACACAGCAGTCACATCAATCTACATCTGGGTGGAATCAGCAACATCGCATCCCTGCCACCAATTCCTCCACTGCAACCAACCCATCATCACAACCCCTCTATATCCTCAGCCAGCTGCACAAAACAGCCCTCACACTCCTCACACCCATCTCTCCTCGCGCATCCCCATTCGCAGGCTCAGGTCTCACACGCAACAACAACTGTGCCAACGATACACCCAGCGGCACCGACAACAGCAGGTGCAGGGGCAGCAGCGGGAGGTGGGTTGGGCGTCAGCCCAGACTACGAAGCGCTGCTGGACGATCTTGCGTCAATTGAGTGCACGGATGCAGTGGACGTCGATCCGCAGTTTATGGCCAACCTGGGGTTTGTCGCTCCGCCGGGAGTGGACGTGGCGGAGGTGTTGGCGAGTGATTTTGGTGGGTAAAAGAGAGACTCGACACGCTCAAACTTGAGGGTGGCCCTTTTGGATACATATGCACATGTATAGACGTATAATGATCTCTGAGCAAACAATGTTCGTTTAAATACAGATACCTGTTTCAATTTGACCTTGTGTGCCTCCAAGCCAATTTAATCGCGGTGGTCAAGCCAAAGTGGAGGGCAAGTGTCGTCATCACTCACCTTCTCAACCCGTGGTCTGATTCTCACGAAGTGGAATTCCTCCACTGAGGATTATGCATTGCAGGGGTGGGATAGGAAAACTTTGCAAGAACCACTTCCAACAACCAAAAGGCAAGATGGCCGAGCGGTCCAAGGCGCCACGTTAAGGTTTACTTAATCTCAACCTTCCAAAGAGGTTCCGTGGTCCGAAAGGGCGTGGGTTCGAATCCCACTCTTGTCATAATTTTTTCACTAATTTAATTTTTTTTGTCACCTCTGACAGTGACCATCTTGCTGGCTGACTTTGTTTTCTCTTTTGCAGAATTCTGATTCCCCGGGGTGGTTATTCAGGGATCTGTCCGTTGAGGGTTCGGGCAAACAATTTTCGTGCAGATTATAGTCGGCTCTTATACAACCTCATCTCTGACCGAAACTAGATCTGAGCTAAGCACTAAGAAGAAAGAGCTTCATCACAAGCAATGGAGTAGCAAATATTTCGATGAATAGTCATAATGTCCAATATGTACGGAAAAGCAATTAAGTAGCTAATGATGGCCAAATCCTCATCAATAACCCCTGATGGGCCTCCTATTCCTTAACCAACGCCGTCTTAGCAGCCTCCTCGCCCGCAATCCGTCCAAAAACAACACACTCCAACAAGCTCGACCCGCCCAACCTGTTATCGCCGTGAATACCGCCGGTAATCTCACCGGCACCCCACAGGCCCGGGATCGGCTTCTCCGGCGTCTCTCCAATGTCCGACGCTAGGATCTGCGCACGCTCATTGAACACGGCGCCGCCCATGGTGAAGTGCACGATGGGTGTTACGCGGCCAATGCACACCTCTTCGTCGCCCGTTACCTCGCCAGAGATACCCAAATTCCAGTGTCCGAAGTTGACCCGCCCAAACTCGTCCTTAGCTTCGCCGCGCACGACAACGGCATACTCCTTAACCGTCTGCCGCGTGACGTCATCCAGCTCGGACACCTTCTTCTTTTGCAGGAGCCCCTTCCACATGTAGAACGCGACATGGTTTTCCGCCCTGGCACAAGCGCCCGGGTCGAGCAGGATTTGGACATCCCATTGGCGCAGGCCGCCCTCATCGTCGGCCGACTGGGGCAGGCTCATGATGACGCCGCTGATCTTTTCGCGCGTGTCGAGCTCGTTGACGAACCGCCGGCCATTAAAGAGTAGGATGCCACCCTCGCCGCGCAGCATTTCGGCTGCGAGGAACTTCAGGCGTGCTTTGGGGTCCTTAGGGTCCACGAAGCCTGTCGGGTGTATCTGCACGCTTTCCATGTCGACCAGCTTGGCGCCGGCGGCGGAGAGGATGGGGTGCGAACCGGGGCGCGGGTCATTGGTCGAGGGAAGACCGGCCAGATCGGGGCGGTACTTCTGGACTAGGCCGTGCGTGTCGCCGGCGAAACCGCCGGTTGTAAAGATAACGGGGCCGTGAAGAAAAACGCGCTGGGGGACGGGCGCGGCGTCAGCATCGGTTTCGCTCTCGGCGACCTTATTGAGCGCACGGTACTCGACACCGGTGACGGCTCCCGTGTTAGGGTCGGTCAGGAGCTTGGTCACCTCGGACTCGGTAAGTAGCTGGAACCGGTCGCCCTTCTCCTTCAGCCTGTTGAGCAGGGTGGTGACGATAGCAGCACCAGGCGGGGTTTTGCCCGAACCACGGTGTGTGCGGGGGACGCTGTGGCCGCCAAGGATGGTGACAACGCTCAAGTCGACGCCGAGATCGACGAGGAAATCGATGGCAGACGCAGAACGGTTTGTGAGGGTAGATATCAGCTTCTCGCGGTGCTCCCTGACCGGCTGAGCCACCGAAGCACTGAGCTTGGTACCCGCGGACACGACGGTGTCAGAGAAAAAAGAAGCGTCGAGGCCGTACAACTCGACATTCTGGTACTTGGTAGGGGCGCCGTTGATGCCGGATGAGGCCTTGATGCTGTTGCCGCCCGCCTTAGGGCCGCGCTCAAGCAGACGCACCGCAGGGGCGCCGGCCTCAAGGGCTGAGTAAGACGCGGCGAGACCAGCCAGACCAGCGCCAACAACAATGACGGGAGGCTTTTCAGATGCCATTCTCGTCACAATGGGTGCCGCTTTTTGGAAAAGGGGAATTGTTGCTCTCAAACGCTGATACAAAACCGCGGTGATGGGAATAAAGATGCTGAGAAATACGAGGGAGAGAGCGCGGCGCTTTGTCATGACAAATCGAGGTCGGAAGCCTCGACGCCAGAGCATGCGAATTTGCTGGAAAAGTGATGGAAGGTGGGGGAGGCGAACATCATGATTCTAAGGTGGGACGGCGCCGTCGTTATGTATTGGTTTGGCTGTCACGATGCAAGTCGCCATGGCCTGTGGCTGCCATCGCGGGAAGCGAGATCAGGTGATCTTGCGTCGTTCTCGAACGGTGCGCCTGAGCGCTCGCCTCTGATTTGACAGGCGGGGACTTTCTCCAAAGTGCCAGTTTGCCCTTTTCCGTGCAGAGAGACAGAATTGTCGATGATGAGAAACAGTTTGCGATAGCCGCTTAACACCGCAAATCATCGCTTCGGCTTTTGCCAACAGTCAACCAATGGCGCTGACGAAGGGTTGTGACATCAGCCATGAACTGGCTACACCCTGAAAAGAATTGATGATAGGGAGCAATAAGACCACCAGCCACAACACCGTCCCCGCATTTCCATGAAACAGCGAAACAATATCCCAAATCCCACTTTGGATTTGGATGAATCGCAACTTTTGATCTAAATGCATCACGGACCTCACCAAAGCTCAACGGAGCAAGGATGCATGCAGCCCATCGGGAATCGGCACCACCTGCCACCGACTAGCCGATCGACCATCATGACAGAGCCCCCAGTTAGTGGAGTCTTGCCTCCTGACTCGAAAGTGGGGCCGAGAGTTTATCCGATGCCAAGCGCCAAGCGCTGAGAAAGCATGGAACATGTCATGGCTCCGCCTGGCGTCCCAGCACGTGCGCCAAGACCCCGTGTCGACGGGGTGTCCCAGCGAGGGACGGACCCCATACACTGATGGGGCCTGCATCCTCCCTTTTGCCAATGAAGTCAAAAATTTCTTGTTCCCCCAGATCGAGCATGGCCCATGGGGACCGGCATCCACAGCTTCCAACAAGCTGATCCATCAAGACGCCGTCCAAACTGGAGACGGCTGAACCTCGCAGAACCAATGAGCCGGATGCGGTCGTCATCCTTATCCACCTGTTCATCTAGGGCATGCCAGCAAAGCCGTGGCTAAGCGTCGCACCTCGGCGGGCATCATGGCCGCGGCAGATGCCATTGACATGGCAGAGCCGGTGAAGGAACTGGTGAGAAGCCCGGTAGAAGGCGGGAGATGTGGAGGAATTCGAGGGAACAACGCCGTCCGACGGACTTGGAGTGTGGGAGTCTCAAGGCTTTTTTTTTGTTGACGATCCACTGCTCTGGCCAGAGGTAGGTTTGGCTCCAATCCGCCTAGTTTTCTGCACGTCGGTCAAATGACAAACAGGAATGACGGATGAGATCCAAAGTGATCACCGTTCCACCCACGTGTTGTTTGTTGCTGGCCCCAGAGGCCCCAGGCAAACAGGCCCTTGAGGGCTTCTGTCTTGATAGTTCGAAGGCCAACGAGGATACATCCGCCGCACAGATGCAAATCATAAAAAATACACAGAAGGTGGTAAACGAAAAAGGTGATTAAAATTGATGCCACAACGCAGTCGTAACCAAAGCACTAGCGCCGCTTGCTTGCTTAAGCCGAAACCTTGCCATCCTCCTCCGTACGGGTAGCCGTCCGGGCAAGCCTCTCCTCGCGACCCTTCTCCGACCAGGGGAAGTGGAAGACAGGAACGAGGAAGAACGAATTGCTATAAAAAAGACAATTGTGTCAGCCATGATGTTGTCCCAAGCGTCGCGCGTGTAACGATGCGGCTCTAGGTAAAGTTGGCGGTTTTAGGTGGCGGAAGTGGCGTGCAGTAGCACGCTTGGCAAATGCAACTATCCAGACTGGTGTCTGGCTCGGCGCTAACAAGCACACGACCGTTTTCCCTCGCTGAGGGGAAAGAAGTTTTCCTCGTAGGAAGGGCTGGGGAGGATCATCAGGAGGACAATGAACATACCTGCTGTCGGCGATACCGGCGAAGGCATTATACCACGCGAGGAAGGCTGCCACCATGCCAAAGCCACCACCGGCCTGGGTGAGTTTGTGAGCAGCGGTCTCAGCGCCGTTGTTGGCAGCGTAGTGACTGCAGGCGAGCATGAGGAAGCAGAGATCGAGAGAGAAGAAGAGCAGGAAAAACATGACGGTCGAGCGCAGGGTGCACAGAAGTAGGATGGCCGTGAAGATGAACCAGCCTGTTAAGAAGAAGCCGAGCACAGAGTCCGTCATGCGAGGGTCGATCGCCTTAGCAGCTTCGGTCTGGTACGGTCCGCCGGCGCCAACAATGTTCCAGTTGGGAGTGAGCATGATGCCGTACGCGATCCAAAAACCACCGTAAGACGAGAGGGCAGTGGCACCGAAAGTGTTTCCAACAGCCATTTCCCTGGAGAGAATGTGAGTTACTGCATTGTAATGGTTGTGTTTCGTAAGTGACACCTACCACATGCCAGCTAGAAGCTGGACGAGACCACCATAGCCGAACGCCAGAGGGACGGCAATGTTGGGAATGTTGACATGGCGCGCGTTGAGGTTGACACACGACAACACGAAGGTGGTCAGGGCGAAGGCCGACAGCCCCAAAGGCGCCGGGTTGGCGAACTTGCGGTGCTCGATCGGCCGCCAGAGACCGGGCTGGAACTCACCACCGAAGGCGGGAAGCCTGGGCTCATCGCCCTTATGGAGGTTCTTCATGGGATTCCAATGAGGGTCGAACCGGCGGTGGTGGTGATGTTCATGGCCGTGGTGGTCATGATGGTCGATGTCGTTGGCCCCAGTGGCATGGGCGTACTCCTTCTCGCTTGCTGGGTTCACCTGGCCCGTCATTGTGCCGTCTAAGATGAATGGGAAAAAAAGGTCAAAAAATTAGAAAATGATATTCAGCACTGGGGTCAATTGGGGTGCGACGGCTACAAGTACGTCGATTGAACTGACGACTTTTGCGACAGACGATGGGCTCGATGAGTCCGCGTGGGAAGGAGCTGCGACGCGATGACGAGGAGATCGAAGGCTCTTCGACGAGGCAAGCGAGGATGGGTGAAGGCTTCATATAGAAGGTTGGTCCCGAATGCCTCCCCTCAACGGCCCTGGCTGCCGGTGCGCCGATTGCGCTGGGGGCGCTCTTCTAAGCAGTGAGGGGCCATGAGCAAGATTGTGACAACCCACCTCCCGTCTCTGGCCTCTGGGGATCGTCAGGGCAAGACAGCGAACATGGCAGGGACGAGCGGTCACGCTCCCCAGTGGAACTGCTGCAACCTTGAAGAGCGACGGGGTGCCTGCTTCTGTCATCCACCCGCCGGTGTGAGTGGGCACCGGGCACTGTTGTGTGGGCAATAATCCCCTGCCTGTTCGGTCCTCCCCAGCGTTCCGAGCCGTTGCTCTTGGGCTGCTCTTCCAGATCTCGTCCAATATCATCCCGGGCTCCGGCTATCGCACGGCACAACGGGATGGTTAGGGGTGTTGAAGAATCCGTAGACCATTGAGCAGCGCACCGTTTTGTTGAGTCTACTGGCCGGCTACCTGTGTGCAAACTGCACGAGATCCTGAGGGGAAGCCCAGTCTGTGCGATGATGTGCTTGCAAGCGAGGCATTCCTTGCGGAAATCTCGGTTGAAGTGGACCTTGTCTGGACCTTAGTCTCTGTGCCACTCCGCGACGGAGTTGGGAGAAAGGCCGGAGCATGGCTGTGGCTGTTCAGATGGAGGGGGGGCTGTCTCCATGGGGCCTGAGCCCGTCAAATACCACAGATCCACGTTTGTGGAGTGTGTGATGGAGCGCGCTAACAAAAGGGTTGTCTAATGATGCTGGCTTCTTCTGGTGTTGGTGAAGGGATATCTCCGCTGTTCTCATCCTTCATGTCAGGAGAGCAAGCTGTCTTCATGCTGCTCTCCCTGTTAAAGTGAGTGGCAAGGGGTGGCAAGGATTGGCAGCCTGTCCCGCTAGAGATTGGGCACAACAACTTCGGGATGAACCACACGTATCTCTGAACACAGAGATACCATTCATCCCTTCCCTCTCTGAACCCACAGGATTGTCCAGGAGTTGTTGTTCTTCGATGTCGGGGGTGACTTGGCGATATCCCTTGGCGCCGGCGCAATGGAGATGCTTTTCGTTGACGACTTACATCCAGTGAGTTGGAATGCTTGCCTTTCAGAGGGGGTTCCCCCTAGTTATCTGGTATTAGCTGTCATTCTGTGTTTTCAGGGGCTGTTCTTCAGCTTGCCAATAGGACTTCGTCAGCCTCCAGGCCTGGTACGAACGCGGCAGAGAGTGTCCCGAGGGAAGAGGCTCTCAGGCGGCCTCGGTTGACCCCCACGGAGTGAAGAGTTCACGACGGGTGCGGCTCTGCCTAGGCTCCTAAGCCTGCCATTCTGGGAATATTGGCGCCGGCCGTCGGGCGGATCCGTCGCGTGTGACGTCGAACCAGTGCTGAATGGGCTGCATCTCGTGATGTGCCAAGATGTGCGGCGCGCGGCATCGAAAGTTCCGTGGCGCTAAACAAGCTTAGTGCCAAGGCGGTACTTGAGCTCGGCAACCTGTTTGTCTGGCCCTGTCTGGCCCTGCAAGCCCTACCTTACCACGCCAACGACGCCATAGGAGCAGTCACTAGCCGAAGGATCAAACCTTTGGCTGCCTTTCTGGGCTAGCAGCCGACAGCCGGGACAGACCGGGCCTGACAAGGGAGATTACCTGCCGACATAGCCGTCTTTGTCCCATCTTCAATGCCGGAGACTCCACGAATCCCGGGCTTATGGGAGTTCGGGAGGGGCCAGGTGGTGGGAGGTGCGTGGGAGGTGAGGGTGAGAGGGGCATGAAGGTGATGATCTAAACTTACCAACAAAAATGTTTTCACACAAGATGAGGAGAATGAGGGGTAAGTCCGTGGTGATACAGAAGCACACTCAAAAATAAAGCAAACATCATAGAAGTTGAAGGTCCTCCAGGATATAGGCGACGGGGTAGGTGGAGAGTACATGTGATCGGCGTCCCCATGCTCATCTGTCGGTGATGTGTCCATTGTGGATTGTGTTGGTGATGATTTCTGGGGCCCCGGATTGTTTAGCGGTCAAGACTCCACGAACTCGTCAATGGATTCAAGTTTCCCCAGATGGAGGAGATAAAACATGACTCGTGCGTTTCCCGGCTGTTAAAGTCAGCAAGGAGCAAGCCATTCGAGGAGGTGCAAGAAGTCTGCCATAAACTCTAAGGTTGACCGCATTCTGTCTCTTGAGGGGCACAGTATGCCTGGCAAATCCAAGCTGCGGTCCCGTCACGCCACAGCCTTTTGACAGGTTTGGACTCGGACTGGAGACGCTATAGCTTTACAGAGGTAACTGGATCGACTCCCCCCCCCCACCCTTCTCCTTTGAGCAATTCTGTATTCCTGCACCAGGTTGTTGAAATCTAAGCAAGGAAGGTCATATCGCCATCAGTCCGTGTTTGGTCTCATGTTTGTCGTTTTCCTTTGAAGTTAGGTACTGTTGAGTCAGTTCGTGACAGTTCATGCAAGGACATACTCCCCAACAAACACAAATTCTATTTTACTCTGAGCTGCATGCACGGTAACCAGGGAACACCAAATGGTGGTGATGGTGTAGCCAGGGGTCTCGATAAGACGCAACTCCGCTTCACTGAGGAGTGTTGCCCCAGTGGTTCACTTCAAAATTTTCACCCAACCATTTGGCCAAGGGTCTCTGGCAGCCGTCGGATATTGAACGGAATACTCAGACAACTTGAATGCCTTGGTTTGAAGTCAACTCCGTCATGTTGACAGTATTCATCGAGATTACCTAATCCTCCTCTTCTTAACCTGCTCGAGTCCGTTAGATCAGGAGACGTCTTCCCCGAGTGTTTCCGTCCATCGCCAACACTCATTTTTCTTTTTCTAGAAATGTTCATGCGACTGCTCCAAAAAGAAAGTTCTGCCTTAGTAACTTTGCCGCTTAAGGTTCTGGTGCGAATTCCTAAACCACCCGAGAAGTCAGATAACGCTCTATCTGAACCTCGTGTGGACCCAGTCTAGATTCTTTAAGATCAAGATGAGGATGAAGATGATTGTAGTCAAAAGTCTGTCGGACAGTGCTCTTGCCGGTATCCGCCCTCCCTCTCTTGCCTCGTGCACCAGTCCAGCTTGCCGGTTGGCAGTAGACAAAGTGTTCAGATTGAGGCTTGAGTTCAGCTGACATCCACAATTGCCATGTACGTTTTTCCCCAATTTGCCAGTGGCACGTCAGCAATTGATCTTAAAGTATCTCGGGTTACTACCACAGTCACAATCCAGTCTGAGTGGCACAGATTCCCCCCCCCCCCCAAAAAAAAAAAAAAAAAAAAAACTCTCGGTAGAGAAGCCACTAGAGATGGTTGAGGAATCCAGTTCGATGCTTCCCGTTGATGTGCTGATAGGAAGGAGTGACAATATGCTGCTCAGCGAACCCTTGCCTGGTTAACGTTGGATAGAACAATCGTCCTCTGGACTACGGATTGACGTTTATCAACTGATCACATAGTGGCAACATAGATGGATCTGTCGTTTACGAATGTAAGACAGACACGCCTTGGGTTCTAACGGAGTTGGCTGGCCTTGTGTTAAAGGTCCCTTGGAACCATCGAGAGACGGAATTTGGAAGCTCGGGAAGGTCCATTGCATGTCATATTCATGCAGTGATTATGAGGCGTACCTGTCAGAACTCGACTACCTAGGTTTGTAGTTGTCTTTATGTCCAGTATTTTTCTCCTGAGGGGTTGCCAATGGTAACATCATGCCTACCGGAGCCTTGACCCCCTCAAGACCAGCATTACACGGCCACAAACTCACATCCTGATTCTACGAAACTGTCAAATCAACCAACGTTATAACCAGATGGGGGAGCCAAACAGAGGTTCGTTACGTATGATTGAGGGCGCAAGATGAAAGAGACAACTAGAAAAAGGGAACGAACTCAAGACCACTTGGAGGCAAGGACGAGCGAACACGAGCAATACGACAAGGAAACAAAGTGCTCATTGTCTGGGAGTGGGGACTCGGGTTGATTACGCTCGACGGACGAGGAATTACTATGGACACGAGCCCATGTCCCCTGTACAAGACCGGAAGCTCTCAGAACGACCGTTGACTTCGAACGAGAGAGCAGATAGTTATGACATCAGCCAGCCGAGTCCCATCTCCTACGCAAAGGAGAGAACCCGTAACTGCCTACCCCGACACAGCCATGAATTTCCCACAAGTCGCACGGAACCCATAGATTTTGCCCAAGCACCGACAAGGCGTCGTAGACAAATCGTGAAATTTTTGATTCAGGCCGATCGTGCTAACATTACGACAGCCTCAATCTATGCCATTGCCGGAGCCCATGCAAAGTCAAAACCCACAGACGCCCCAAAGCACCGATCCCGCCAGACTGAGCATCACCCTCATCCAGCACCACCCACTTAGTGAGCATACCGCTTGCCGTCCCTAAGGGTGTCGGCATACTCCTCCAGCGGGCTCCTGATGAGCTTAGTCTCCTTCCAGAGGTTGGGAGTCAGGAAGCCGTAGGTGTTGGCAACAGCAGCGAAGGTAGCCTTAAGAGTGTTCTCGAGGGTCTTGGTGCTGCCGGACGAGGAGGTGTAGGCGTCTTCGATACCGGCGAGCTGGAGCAGGCGCTTCACAGCAGGAGAAGCGACCAGGGAGGTACCGCGAGGAGCGGGGATGAGCTGAGAGAAACCGATTAGCATCCTTCTGTGACACCAAGTCCATAACCTGTGTCTTTTCCCCTGGGAAACTTACGCGGACGGTGACGGAACCGCACTTGCCGCTCTGCTTGACGGGGAGAGAGTGCGGGCGACCGAGGTTAGCACCCCAGTAACCGCGGCGCACAGGGATAACGCTGAGCTTGGCGATTATGATGGCGGCGCGGATAGCAGTAGCGACTTCCTTGGAAGTCTTGATGCCGAGACCAACGTGGCCGTCGGAGTCGCCAATGAGGACGATGGCCTTGAAGCGAGTGCGCTGACCGGCACGGGTCTGCTTCTGGACGGGCTTGATCTGTAGTTTTTTGAAAATCGAGCATCAGCGATCCGTCCAAACCTCCCGAGAACCCCCAATCGAGCAGAAAACCGTCGTTTCGTTGCTGCGCACCTTCATAACCTCATCCTTGAGCTTGGGCAGGAAGTAGTCGACAATCTGGTACTCCTTGATCGGGAGCGAGTGGAGGTAGATCTCCTCCATGCTCTTGATCTTACCGGCCTTGACGAGACGGCCAAGCTTGGTGACGGGCTGCCACTCCTTCTCGTCGCCCTTGCCGCCGCCGCGGCGACCACGACGGGGACCACCACGGCCACGGCCACGGTCAGCACCACCCCGAGAAGCAAAGCCGCCACCGCGGGCACCAGTTCCCCGATCAGCCATTTTCGCGATTTGTCTGTATCGAAAAGACGGGGTCGTTGTTGTCGTGTGGGATCGGTCAAGCACTTGGGCGTGGTCGACGTTTTTCTCCGGCTGCGGGGAGCTTTTTGCCTGGGGGAAATTCTCGTGCGCCAAGCAACCAACCCTAAGGAAATGTGTGGGCCCTCACAATTCAAGCCTGCAGTGGCTGGAGCAAAACGGTAAATATGATTGGCTGAGTTTACTGATAAGCTGATAAGGACATTTGGGCGGCGACCCACTTTTCCACTGGGGTTGAATGTGATGGATGGACGTCGAGGCTCAAGCTTTTGCAACAATGTCATTTGCCTTTGAGCGCTCATTGAACATGGAAACGGCGGAAGCATAGGGGAAAAGCACAAATTTCTCATGGCGACATGTCACAGTAACTCAGGAAAACCATTGCTGAGCCCAAATTGGCTTGTATTTGTTTTCAGCCAGATGATGCCACCACTTGATTCCCCGACCGGAACGCCAGTTCGCTATGTAGCCTAGGAATCGAGAAAACCAGATGAACAACGCAAAGTGGAAGATGACCTCGATATCCCAAAGCCAGCCGGCCGAGTCAAGCGCCGATGAAAATGCAGATCCTGAACGCCTTGCTTCGGTGTCGTCCTACGACACCTCTAACCATGTCAAAGCTCTCCCCAAGGCTGTTTAAGAAGCCTTGTTCACATTCATCTGCATATCGCAAGTTTGGTTAGTCATGCCGTTCTCTGCTACGACAAACCTGTCCTGGATCGAACGAAGGTTCGTACCTTGCGCTTGCCGGTGACGGCCGTGTGTACGAAGCGGCGGTTGTATTTCTCACGCTGGCGGGCGCGGCCGCAGGGCTTCTTGGGCTTCTCCTGCTTCTCAACCTATTTCACCGGGAAGACACTCGCCGTCAGAATCAATGTTTCTGACATCTGGTTCATTCTACGTTTCTCGACCGGAGCTACGAAGGTCCTACCTTTGGAGTTTGCGACTTGACCTTGCCTGAGCGCACACGTTAGTCTTGGCACACTGGCGGATACTTGCACGAGAAAAGAGGAGACGTACCTGCGCGGGCAAGAGAGCCGTGTACTTTGCCCATTTTGCGTGTCTACTATGTGGTTTAGAGTGTTTTGGACCTCACTTAACGATAGGGACAGAGTGAAGTAAGTGCCAGAGTCGCAAGCCCAAGATGCGAGGTGGGGAAAAATGTTCTCCTCGAGTTGCTGACTTCGTGAGGCTTCGCCGGTGACTCTTATGATCCGTGTGGCTGCCAGATTACGTAAGAATGCTCACGCATTTGGCACTTACACATGCATTTAAGCGTGCATGAGCATGCCCATGAGAATACAGGGTTAGGGTTATAGCCGCGCATGTGCTCATCAGAAATGTTGATGACAGCGTGATACAAATTTATGTTGGAGGTTAAACCAGTCCTCTAAGTATTCAATCGTCGCTGGGTATCAATTTGCACAAACAAGCTTTGGCTTCCCAGCCACCTTTGAAGCACCCATTCCCCCATTCCATACCAAGCATTACCGTACCATCTCATGGCGGCCCAACCATCGCAGTTTTCCGTTGGTCATGGTCTCTCCTCTTCTGTCGGCTTCGTCTCCTCGTTGGCCCTGCCCATCGTCACCAGCACCACGTCGCCCCTCTAGACGGCCGCTGCGGGCTGGGCCTTGGCGCCCCGCAAATAGTCAACCGTGTCGACGAAAGTGATGAAAGAGAAGAGGAGCCACAGGAAGAAGCCGAAGGCGCAGGCCGCCTCAACAGAGTTGCAGTAGTTATTACCATAGCATTTCGGGGCACCCCAGAACGCAGCCAGAGCGATCGAGCCGGCAAACCAGAATATGGTTGTTATCCACTTAAGAGCTAGGCCCGCTTGGCGGTGATAGTAGCGCGAGACGTATATCGGGACCAGACCGATGTAGGCGAGGATGAGCAGCGTCCATACTGAGTTGAAGAGCATAAACTCCATGGAGCTAGGTACTGCCCATGGGGAGACGACTGGCGTGGGGTTAGTCTAGGCTGGTCGTCCTCTGCATTGTGCTACTCTGGTGACATGAAAAGGTACTCACTGTATGCAGTCAAGCCCAGCTCGATGATGCAAAAGAGCGCCGATACGGCGAGGACGTATGGTACATAGCGGTTGAGGGAAGTCATGGTGTCTGGATGTACTTCCAGGAGTGTTAACGACAGTGCAGGTACGAAAGGAAGCTAGTTTGCTGCGATAGAGATCTACACAAAAAGCGGCGCGGGATGGAGCAAGAAGGTGTTTCCCAGCTTTTTTATACCAGCTACTGGAATGCGTCGTTGGCGACCTCCAGTGACAGACGAAGCCCGATCTGGTTGGGAGGGGCACCAATTTTTTTTTTTTTTTTTTGAAAAATGCTTGACAAAAGTGGGACGTTGCAGGGGAAACCTGGATAAGAGAAAGGGTTTAGAGCTTTTTCGAGCTAGCTCCCCACAGCACGGCGGTTCGGAAGCAGAAATCAAACAAAGCTACCTTGGCATTGTCAAGCGAGCACCCAAGGACCCTGCAATCGAGCTTGACTGCCTCGGACCACTGATCGAGGGTTTTTGGGAGTTTCTAGGGTTAGGTATGACGTCATTAGGTTCTTTTGTGGGCGACGGTTCTCGCGGGTCTGCAGGCCATGCGGGTTCTGGCATAGGCGCTGCAAGGGCCGGGGTGCCAACCGCCAGCGCAGCTTGTTCTATTCGACAACAACCGCTTACTCCAGCTGATTTGGCGCTTGCTTGGTCAATCGGAGCGTCGCCGTTGTCTGGAAGGGTACGGGCGTCGCACCGAGGCCCATTCAAGCGCCAGATTTGAGCTTCGTATGCCTTTCTGTGATTCAGGCCTATGATTCACCATCCAACTGGAAGGGAAATCGAGGTGCTTGCTAAGATGGGCAACTGTGATGCGATTGGGGGTTGAACAGACAGGCAGGCACATCAGTTCATCTTTCACCGCTTCAACAATACTGGAATGATGGGAGCTTCTGTCGCCGACTCACCGTTAGGCGCGTTGGGAATGCTAGGGCCTATGAGAGATCGCTAAGACTCTCCATTTGGACGGCAGGCATGGATCGGAGCTCAACAGAAGCCATCTTGCAGAGGAGCGGGGATCTCGAACATAACAAAAGCCCCGCATGAAGCCGCCAAGCCAACTCCTCAGTCACGCTCATCCAGCGGCTCGACGTCCCAACCTCCTCACCAACAACCAAAACCAATGGGAAAGTTGTTGGTCCCAGTGGGATATCCAGAACCCCATCGCGCCGGAAGAGGCGTGACTGGATATTGTCGGACTCGCCAGCTGCGGGATGGCCTTCCTGACAGCACTTCATTCGCCAAAGCTCGGATGGCTTCAAGGCTCGCATCCCGATTCACCCAGTCGACAAACTTCACCTTACCGTACATTTCCAATCCCAGGTGACCCATTTCATTTCTTACCTTGCACCAAAGACACCATACCGCCGCCTCTCGACGACGATTTCCCCGAGCAAACTTGGGCTGCCAGGTTCGACCCCAACCGAGACCGTTGGAACTGGGCTCCTCCCAAGAACCCCGACAACAGCAGCTCTTCTCCTTCCAACAACCATGATGGCCCCTACGCAGACTGCAGCATCTACCTCTGCGACTACCTCGACGTCCCTCTAGACTACACCAACTCTTCCGACCCGCGCATCGTTCGTCTAGCCATCACCAAGCTCCAAGTCTTTGGCCTCGCCCGTCTAGACGATCCTCCCACAACCAGCAGAGGCAAGAAAAGCTTCCGCACTATCGTTATCAATCCCGGCGGGCCCGGCGGCAGCGGCACAGGCTATGCCTGGCGCGCAGCAGCCCGCATCAGCGCCCGGTTGAGCGACGGCGCATTTGATGTGCTTGGCTGGGATTCAAGAGGCGTGAATGCATCGCTGCCGGCCGTGGAGTGTTTCCCGTATAATGCGAGCCGGGATCACTAGGCACTGTTGAAGTCGCAGCATCGGGCTGTAGTGGGCGACCCGAGGGGGCAGCTTGAGCTGTCTGATGCGATGAACGCTGGTGGGATGCGGGCGCGCTGGGAGAAGCAGGGGGATCTGGCGAGGTTTTGGGGACGGGAATGGCTGCGCAGGATTTGGAGGAGATTAGGAAGGCGTTGGGGGAGGAAGAGTTGACAGGGTATTTAGTCAGTTATGGGGACGGGGATTGGACAGACTTATGCGGCAATGTTCCCAGATAGTGTTGGGAGGCTGATTTTGGATAGGACGGAGTATGTAAGGGATTATAGGATGAGGGGAGGGTTTGGCTGGACGGCGCTGGACAATGCTACGGATGCGTGGAGAATGGGTTCCTTGGGGAGTGTCTGAAAGCTGGGTCAGAGCATTGCGTGCTGGCAAAGAGGAAGGGCGAGCGTCCTGTCACGCTACAAGAGCTGGAGAGCCGCATGGAGAAGCTGATGACTTCTCTTGCTGCTCGTCCTGTCCCTGCGTACCTCCCCTCCAGAGGCACGACCCTTGTGACGCACTCAGCTCTCGTCAGTAACATTTATGGATCGATGTACAACCCCAAGAGTTGGCCAACCCTCGCCCAGGCCGTCTACGATCTGGAAGCAGGCAACTCAACCCTGGCCGCGACCCTCCTCGAAAAGTCCTTCTGGTATTATGACCCAACCGCCCCCTGTTCTCTCGAGCCCGTTCGCCCCTCCGACGCCGAGCTCGGCACTCTCGTCATATGTGCAGACTCCTACGACGCCAAGGAACCTGATGACTAAGACTAGTGGTCCTCGCTTTGGAAGAATATGACCACAAAAAACTGGGTCGCTGGCAATTCCCGCTTCTACAATGTCCACCCTTGTCGACATTTCCTCCCATACTGGCCTCAGCCGGTTGGCGTCTACCGCGGGGATCTGAACCATACCCTCCGGCATCCTGTGATGCTCATTGCTGAAACCTATGACCCTGCCACGCCGCTGCGCAACCGGCGGAGGTTATTGAAGGAAATGGGCCGGAATGCGAGACCGATTGTGCACCATGGGTATGGACATGCCTCGGCGGCGGATCCGCCGAGTTGTACGGATAAGCTGGCTAAGGTATATATCACGACTGGGGAGGTGCAGGAGGTGCAGGAGACGGAGTGTTGGGCTGATGGAAAGCCGTATCGGTATGGAGAGGGGAAAGTGGGTGTCAAGGTGATTGGGGCGATTGAGGAGAGGATGAAGGAATGGAGAGAGCATGTGGAAGAGTTGCGGGTTTTGGATCCGTTGTTGGTGCATGCGTTGTAGGGGCGAGCGTTCACGCTCATTTTCTGGCATGAGCCGTAGGCGCCGGCATATCTGCTCGATTTCGAGAAGCATGGGTGCCAGCAACCTCTTTTCCCGAGTTGGCTTTTACATTATGAGAGTAGTTCTTCAAGGAAAGCTTAATTGATGGCGAGATATATCTCCAATCGTAGACAGACGGTGTTTTCTCGAGCTCCTGGTCTTGCTGCTGAGTGTAGGGGGCCGTCATATCATACCTAACACCGGTTGGAATCTAAAATTATAGTCAGATATCCTAAATTTCGTCGCATCGTTTTATAATTCTTCAACTTGAACACAATTCATTTTTTGACTCAAAAATTCCCGTTGTCCCAGGGTCACTTACAACAATGGTCACGTGACACCGCGCAGATGACGCGCTACGCGAGCAGGCGAGGCCAACTTTGACCCAGGCGCCGATCCACTCGTCAATCCAGGCTGCCATCGGACCCCGAAACTCTTTTCGCTGCGGCACGCCAAAGCCCCTCGCTTCCTTCTTGTCATTTCGATTGCGCGTTCGCGCATTAGCATCCGATCAGGATGTGGATTCTCGAGAGTGAGCTGTTCGATGGTGCGTTGTATGCGACAGCCTTGATTGTGGGACCGAAGGTGTGCGGGACATGGACTAAAGCATCAACAGGCAAAAAGCTCTGGCTGCGACCGGGCAAGACGTACCTTTTTGGACGGACTGTTGCTGAGGGTATGTTCAATCAATTTTGGATTGTATGTGCGACGAAGCTGACACATGATTTGTGTCTAGCCGGCCAGCTTACCATCTCCGACAAGACCGTCTCGCGGAAGCACCTCACCATCCACATCGACAATGTCCCGGAAGGCGGTGGTGTATGTATTGAGGGAGTTCGATTTACTGAAGCGCAAGGCTAACCTTTGCAGCGGAACCTCCGTTCGCGGTCGAATGTCACAGTCGAGGACCTTGAATCGAAGAAGGGCACGCTGGTGAACGGCGTCCAGATCCGTGGGCAGAAGACGACGCTTACGGAGGATGCCAACGAGATTAAGCTGGGGTTGTGCCCCAAGACGCTGAAGTGCGTACGGCATGTCCGTGTCATATACAATGGCTTGCTGACAACCACAGGATCCGGTGGCACCCAATCGTCCTCAGCTTCTCCTTTACGTCCAAAGAACTCCGCGCCGACCCCTGGACTAACCTACGCGACAACCTCGAGCAGCTCGATATCAAGTACTCAGCTGAGTACGAGCCTACAACCACACACGTTGTTTCCAAAAAGCGAAATACATCCAAGGGCCTACAAGCCCTAATCAACGGGCGATACATCGTCACGGACAGCTTCATCAACGCAATTGTCCAAGCAGCCGAGATCCCCGAAGGCGATGAGGGCGCGAGCAGCGCATTAGAGCAGGATTTCGAGGCCAATTGGCCCGACCCGCTTGATCATCTGCCTGCGAGGGGAGAGGAGCTAGGGAGCCATACGACAGAGACATACGCTCCGGATGCACGAAGGCAGGAGGTGTTCGATGGGTATACGTTCATCTTCTACGAGAAGAAGCAGTACGATAACCTCTTCCCTGCCATTTCTGCTGGCAAGGGCAAGGCTCTACTCAAGGAGGTTGTCCCCAATCGGACGGGGGTTGATGAATTCGTGCGGTATGTCAAGAACGTTGCGGGGGAGAAAGGATTGGGGTCGTTTGAGGATAGGAGCGAGGGGAAGGGGGTTGTGGTTGTGCGGTATACCCCGAAAGGGGAGGACTCTGCGTGGTATGCGGAGTTCTTGACGAAGTTCGCGCAGCAGCTGGATCATAGACCGATTGATCAGAAGGAATTTTTGAAGGCGATTCTGGCGTGTGATGCGTCGATGTTGAGGAGGCCTTTGGAGGCGATGAGCCAGCCTGTCTCGGTGTCAGTGTCGGCGTCGGCGTCTGTGGAGCCTCAGCGCAGTGAGCAGGTTACGCCTGCTGCCGAAGATCGCATAGAGGTCGAGCAGAGCGCCCCTGAGAAGCCGCAGCCTTCGGCAAAGGTCCCTGCGACGGAAGAATCCGCCCCGGCACCGCGCAGACGTGAGAGACGGACCGGTCGTAGCCGATTTAAGGGGTTCGATTTTGATGATGACGATGTCATCATAGAGACACCTCCAGCGCAGTCATCGACGCAGGTGCCAGAGCTCCCCCAGGCCCCGGCTGCGTCACAGGACAGCCTGTTCGTCTCCCAGCGGGAGCCCAGTCTTGCTCCTTCGGAGCCTATGCAGGAAGAAGAGGCACCTCGCAATATCCGTACCACGCGTCAGACGCAACGCAAACGTGCGTTGTCGCCGCTCCCGGAGCACGATAATTCTGCTCTGATGGACGAGATCGCGCCAACCGCAGCAGCAGCCAAGCGCCGGCGCATTGAAGCCGGGCAGGATCCCGTCCCCCCTCTCCCTGAACCCGAACCCGAGCCAGAGGACGAAGACGTCGAAATGGTCGAGGAATCGCCCCCTCGCAAGGGAAAGAAGGGCGCCGCAACAACAGCCAAAGGCAAAGGAAAGAAAATTAAACAAGAGGATGAAGAAGATGTCCTCGAACTAGCTCGGCGTCGCCGCGAAGAAGCTGAAGCCGCAGCAGCCGCCGAACGCGAGCGTCTTGCCCAATTAGGAGACGACGACGTTGACTATGCGGCCATCCGCCGGCTGCATATCATCGAAGAGATTGAGGTGCGTCGGCCGGAGCCACACGGGCCCAACCGTACCCGGGAGCAGGATATTGCGGATGGGAGATGGGATCCAAGATGGAATGGAAGGAAGAATTTCAAAAGGTTTAGGAGGCAGGGCGAGGCTGGGGGTAGGGTGCCGGTGCAGAGGGTGATTGTGCCGTTGGAGGAGGTCAGGACGAAGGAGTATGGGATTGGGGATGATTACTGGCTTGAAGATGAGGAGAGGGGAGTGCCGAGGAGGCCAAAGGAGACGCAGACGCAGGAGCCTTCCACGATCGGGAGTGTTAGGGATGGAAGTGGGTTTGCTGCTGCTGCTGCTGCTGCTGCTGCGAGTGGGAAGGGAAAAGAGAAGGAGAAGGAGAAAGGGAAGAAGGTTGAGAGGCCAGGCAGTTCAGCAGCAGCAGCAAAGGAGCGCTCGAAGCCCGCTCCCCGCAGAACGATCCTCACCCTTGACAGCAGCGACGAAGATGACCACGACGAACTTTCATCCCACACACCCGGCATCGACACCATCTCCGACTCCGAGCCCGAAGTCGTTTCTTCCCTCCCCTCCGTCATCCCCGCGTCCGAGCCGTCCCGCAGCCGTGCCGCAAAAGCAGCCGAGAAAGCCAATGCCTTGCGCTCAAGCGCATACAGCTCTCAATCTCAAACCCAGCAACACCGCGAATCCCAACTCTCAACCGGCTCCTCCAAGATCCAGCTTACCCTCGCCCCCGGCTCATCCTCCCTGTCCTTCTCCAGACCCAGTACGGCGGCGGGGAGCGCAACGACAGGGAGGAATGAGAATGGGAAGAGGCCTTTTGGGTCATTTGTCAGTGGGGAGTCAGCTGCCGCTGGGAGGAAAATGTCTATTGGAAGTGGGAGTATTAGGGGGGAGAGTGCGAGTAAGAGGCAGAAACAAGGATCGTCGGGAGGAGGAAGTTTCTTGGCGGCGAGGAGGAAGGATGATGGAAGTGAGGAAGAGAGCGAGGATGATGAGTTGAAGTTTCGATTTGGGAGGAGGAGGTGAACTTATGGGCCATTTGCTTTACTGCTGGGTTGGGAGCTGTTAGGGAGGAGCTTTTCTGTAGCTGTACATATGAAGGATAGATTATAGGGCTTAACAAAAAGGCAGGCCTCGTTGCTGGGTGTTTGGGATATCATGTCATTTTCCTTTGTATTCGGATCCTGAAAATCCGTATGTGCACCTCTAGTGGGTATACTGCTTTGCGTGATTTATGTACGAAGTTCATACCCGCAAACACCGTTCACATGCTGCTATCATTTCCCAGCAGCTGACTGACTTATGCAGCCGTCTATGCTCCGATTTCCGAACCGCCTTTCTCATGCCTGTTGATCTCGATATGAACCTAACTATCCGAATATCGGATGCTTTCCCCTCACACCCTCCACACAACGCCCCCTAATCCATCTCCTCCATAGCATTCGGATTTCCCCCCTCACTTCTCCCTCCCACAACACTCCCTTCCTCCTCCTCCGTCACATAAACACCCACCAAACACGCAGCCAACATCCCCTCCCAATTCACCCACGGATGCACCTCATTAAACAACCTCGTCCCGTCCCGCCCAGCACACCTCAGCAACTCCGGCTCGCCCCCCGGGTGGAAGGGCAGGTAAGGTGTAATGTTGTACACCCTGCCCCCCAGCACCGTCCACGCGTCTTTGCCCTTCCGTCCCGTCTTCTGCTTCAGCATCGACGGCGTCACTCGGATGTAGGGCGTCCCCGGGGGTAGGCCCCTCAGCGAGCCGGATTGGGCTGCTGCTGAGGAGGTCAGGCGCGCCCAGTCTAGGGGGGAATGGCCTGGTTGGAGGGTTACTGCGCGAGAAGAGGACTTGGTCTTAGAGACCCGAGGGGAGAGTGAGGCAGAGGGCACAGTAGGGGGAGGGGATGTTGGCTGCGTGTTTGGTGG
>JAAFKN010000045.1:0-27815 GCA_011800035.1 Thermochaetoides dissita | reverse complement strand
AAGGCTAACGGCTTCAGTCTCTCGTCTGCACATTGGCCATCCTCTTTTTCAAGCACGCCGGTCTCCTTAAGAACCTTGCGCCTTTTGATCCGGTCAAGGCGAAGAAGTGTATGTCTGCCCATTGAACTCTTGTCAGCAGCGGGTCTCAGGCTAATATTCCGCGCTCAGGGTTCCCTATCTCGCTGCTCCTCGTTGGCATGATCTACACTGGCGCCAAGGCGCTGCAGTACCTCTCGGTTCCCGTCTACACCATCTTCAAGAACTTGACCATCATCGTGATCGCTTATGGCGAAGTTCTCTGGTTCGGCGGCAGCGTCACTCCTTTGACCCTTCTCTCGTTCGGTCTGATGGTGCTCAGCTCCGTTATTGCTGCCTGGGCTGATATTCAGGCCGCTCTTGATGGCATGCACTCTCTCGATACCTCGAGCGCCTTGTCGACTCTCAACGCCGGCTACGCGTGGATGGGCATGAACGTTGTGTGCACTTCGTCGTATGTTCTCGGCATGCGCAAGGTCATTAAGAAGATGAACTTCAAGGACTATGACAGTAGGTGCCCCTGAAGGAACGGGTATCAGAGTCAAGATTAACGAGATATAGCCATGTTCTACAACAATCTGCTCACCATCCCCGTCCTGATCGTCTGCTCGCTGCTCGTCGAGGACTGGTCGGCCGAGAACCTGGCACGCAACTTCCCCGAGGAGACACGCAACAAGCTGATGATTGGCATGATCTACTCCGGTCTAGCCGCCATCTTCATCTCATACTGCTCGGCCTGGTGCATCCGCGTCACCTCGTCTACCACCTACTCCATGGTCGGCGCCCTCAACAAGCTGCCCATCGCCATCTCTGGCCTCATCTTCTTCGACGCTCCCATCACCTTCGGCAGTGTCACTGCTATCATTGTTGGCTTTATCTCAGGTCTGGTCTTCGCCTGGGCCAAGGTCCGCCAAAAGGCCCAGGAGGCGGTTGGCCTGCCTAAGCCTGTTACCATGAGCGCCAGCTCTGCGAGCAATCGAGACGCCAATTCGTCATGAGGGATAGACGAAAGGCAGTAGGCCAGGATCGAGGCGCCCGGGCTGTGGTCAATCTTGTCCAGCCAGACCTGCCACGGCGTGGGCTGCGCACGGCGAGCAGCCGGCCTACGACCCAGGAAGGGGTCCTTCTCGACGGCGTCGGCGCCGCGCAGGTCGTAGTCCTCTTTTTTGGTCGACATCTTGATCGATCTTATCGATTACTATTGGCGGTGGTGATTTTGCAGTCGGATAAGCGAGTGTCGACCACTATTTCTCGGGAAATGGTAATATTAAGGCAGAATCAAGATCTCCAAAATCCGAAGGAGGCTTCTTCTGAAGGCGAGGAGGCGTCGGCAGCCCGGGAGTTGTGTTTTGACGTCGATTCACGAAACGAGGGAAAGGAGAGAGGTACAAGGAACAAAGCCACAACGGCTGACTGCCCAGACCGCTCAGGGCAGAAACAGCAACTTGTTCTCGACTATGTCTCCGCAAAAATAGAAAAAATCGACTTTACGTCGTCGTCGTCGTCAACTCGAGGACCGGCGGGTCGGAGACGCGTGTCAAGGAGATGCCACGGAGGAGAGAGAAATGCTGAAATCCTGTTAAATTGCAAGCCCAGCCAAAACCGCACACCGCAGCTCCACGGCGGGCCTTCACCCTGGCGCTGGACGCTGCTGTGGCTCGCTGGTGTTGGCGGCCCAGTCGCAGCGCCCGCTCAACCCCCCTTGTTCCCCTTTTTCCTGCCGTTTAGTTGGCTGTGGGGCAGCCCTGCGGGCCAGGAATTGCTTGTTTCGGATGCAACGGGGGCGAAAATTACGGTAATTATGCTTTCTCATAGCGCACCGGTATCACATGCGGGTCCGCTTGTAACGTCAGATATTTTTTTTAGAGAAACCCGATAAGCAATGCAATGCGAATAACCGAGTTCAAGGGCAGAAGAGATCGATGAGCGCAGCTCTGACAATAACCATCCAAACTACTGCTATTTCGCTATCCAAGGATTAAAAGAGCCAGTAGAGTTCACTAAATATAGGTGTCCAACATATTCCTCGAAGTTACCATGAGACAGCCCTATCAGTCATCTGGTTTAGCCTCTTGAGCTGGCTGCTCAGGCCATCTTGCATAATCTCGTCCTTGTCCTTGTCCTCCTTGTCCTTTTCCTGCTCTTTGTCAACATCCATTTCGTCTGCCTCGGGCTTATCCTCCTTGCTGTCTTTCCCCTTCTCCTTATCCCTCTCTCCATCGTCGTCTCTCTCTATTTCGTCATCCCCACCGTCGCCTACTTCCTGTTCAACTTCCTCTTTCTGCTCCATTTCCTCCTTCTTTTCATTTTCCCCTTTGTCTTGGTGGCTTCCCGGCGCCTTGTTATCTTTATTGTCGTCCTTCTTGAGCAGCTCTTCGGCACCTGGGGCTTCGGGCGGCGGAGGAAAATTCAGATGCTTCCAGTCCTCCAGTTCCTCCGTCACAGACCGCAGTCGGTCGCGGATGCTCTCGATGGCATAGCTGCCCAACAGTAGGCGCAGCGGCGGGTACGAACAATGTGCCAGCTGCCAAACCAGCTCGGCACATTTGACGGCACTGGTTGGTTGGCGGTCGCCGAGCCATTGCACCATGCGTTGTGCGTGAAGTGCCGGTGAGGTAGCATGAGAGTAGGCCTCGCTGGCTGGCTTTATGAGAAAGTGCCCCCAGGTCGGCAGCGGACTGGCTTTAGGATCGGCTGGCTCGTCACGTCGAACCAGTCCGGGCTCGACGAGAGTCGCCCTGATGTTGAACGAGTCAACCTCATAAAGCATCGCCTCGATGAACCCCTCAACCGCATACTTCGTCGCGCAGTAGGGACCTAACCCAGGGACACCCAGAGCGCCGGAAGTAGAGCTAAAGATCAGATAACGACCGCCATTCTGCTGGCGGAAGTACGGCAGACTGGCCTGGACAATGTGCAGGGTGCCCATGAAGTTGGTCTCGAACTGATTGCGCAGCTCGTGCTCGTCCTGGTCCTCGCAGGCGCCAATAACACCGTAGCCAGAACAGTTGGCAATGCAGTCGACACGGCCGAAGCGCGCGATCGTGCGCTCAATTACGCGCCGCACCGATGCCCCATCACGCACGTCGCACAGCAGACCCAGGCAGGTATCGCTGTTGAGCTTTGCCATGTCTTCGGGCGACGTCTCAAAAACACGCCCGACTGTGGTGACGAGATCCCCGTGGCTAAGGGCCGATTTGACCAGTGACCGGCCCATATGACCCGTCCCACCAAAGATCTGGTGTTTGTTCAGTGTTTGGCAGAGAGAAAGCAAGAGCGGGAGTGACTTACGATCCAAACCATCTGCTTCGTAGGCTGACCCGGCTCCGGAGGCCCGCAGCTCGGGGGCAGCTGAAGCTTGGTCTTGCTCGATGACACATCGGACCCGGCCACCGAAGCCGTGTCAGGGACACTGCGAGTGTCCATGGTTGCTTGCGATGCTCCTGCTTGTACCTCAAGTTGTTCTTGTTGCTGTCCCTTGATTGACTCGATCACGGGCTATGGCGGGCCAGGCGAGCAGGAAGAGTGTGCATTCGCCCGCCAATCTACCTTCAACTCATGGTCTGTTTGGTCTGTCTTGTGAGACTGGATCCAATATCGAGAGGCTGACCCAAAAACCTGTCCGCGTGATGGCTATTGGAGATGCTTGGACGGGAACACGGTTGAATTCATCCAGGATCCATGGACGGAGTGGGGTTCTGGCTGCGTAATTTTACGAGTTTTCCGTGAAAACTCTCAGCAAGCACGCTTTTCTGAACCCTGCACTGTATCGGGGCCCATGCGACGGGCGGGATTTCTCAGTCATCAGGGAACACCGCATTGTTTCATCACGATGTGGCACATGAGCTTCATTTTTGGTCGAGAGTTACCCCCCTGGCTCATGGGATCATTGGTATGGTTAGTTTGTCTCTTTAAGAGATTTTCTTTAGCGTAGAGATGCGTAATCCCGATTCAGTCCTCGGCAGTCTGTCTCTTTCTGCAAAGTCTCCTCTAAGTTCCAGCACTCTGCTGTCTCAACGTGGTCCCGTAGACAGCCACACTATTCAGTCTCTTGCATGGTCTGTTGTGCTTTCTGGGCAGCCTGCTGAGGAATAGTATGACCGCGCTTTGATTTCTCCTCAATCCAGGCTCTTTTCTGAGCTTCGCGAGCAGCCTCTAGATCCTTGAGAAAGGCATCGCCATCAAGTCGTCGCCTGGCCAGCCGTGCTTGCGATAGAGTGGCACCACCATATCCTCCTCCCACTCAGGCTGACAGGTCCACCGGAAAGCACCAGGAACCTCTTTGGGCTCGCGGTACCAGCGGGCGATATCGCGTAGGACATCGCCCGCTGCTCGGGTGTCCGCCTCATCATCCCAGTAGCACTCTCCTTCCGGCTCCTCTTCCTCGTCCTCTTCCTCTTCATCCCATTCATTTCCATCCTCATCATCTTCTTGACCATAATGGCAATCCTCATCTTGGTCCGTTTCTGTTTCCATCTCATCTTTCGCGTCTTCTTCTTTTGCGCCCTGTGCTCCTTTTCCTCCTGCTTCGCTTCCTCTCTTTCCTCATTCTGTTTTTCCAAGTCCCTAATTTTAGCCCATATTTTTCGCACTCCTCCTGGAGCCCAACCGCGTGCTTCTTCGCATCATAAATCATTATGCCAGATTAAAGCCGTCGAGGTTCCGTTAACGGGGTCATCCAGGCCCAGAGTTTCGCAGCCGGATCCTCAGACGGTGTTCAGGTCTGTGGCCATCGGCTGCTCTCGAGCACATCTTCGTCGCGGAAGTCAAGGGGCAGAGAGCCACCAATGAAGCAGATATCATTGCGCCGGGTACCGTTCTCGTTAATGTAGGGAAGGATGCTGTATAAGCAGATAATGGCAGGATGAAGGCCGACGGACAGGTATTTAGGCAGAAGGTGTGTGATGTCGTGCGGTCCTTTTGTCAATTGCGTCGGCTGGCAGATAGCGCATATGGACCAAGGTTTGGTACATCTCAAGAAGGAGGTCGGCCACCTTCTGGAGTTGGGCCTTTTTCTCCTCCGTGAGGGAAGCTGTGATACTTGAAAAGGATATTGGAGAAGACATTGTAACTTCGCTGCTGTGCCTGTTCAATTTGGACTTCGATTGAGATCAACGGCTGATAGGAAGATATGATTTGTTTTGCTTGTTTTTCGTTCCTGAATTCCCCTGACGGCTGATGCTTTAGAGACCAACGAGCTCCCGAGTCTCTTGGCCAGTCGATCCAGGCAGCTCTCCCCTAGTAGAGTCGCTGCATCTCGGAGAATGGGTCCGCCAGGATGTTGGCTACCTAACGCACGGCCCAGGCGACTGGTCTGCTTGAGCCCATCTCCCCTCTATTACATCCTCTTTTGTAATTATATCACCGGTGCACTCGAGGAGTTGTTGCATTTAAACCGAGATTATCCAACATCAAAGTGTTTTCCAGAGAGCCGACTGTGAACACGGCTGGTTGGTGATGTTTGCATCTGGGCCCTTTCGATGACAACGGTGAGGAGTCCAGGGTCGTAAGTAACAAACAATACTTGAGAATGCCGAAAAGAAATCAGTATGATCGAAGCGGTTTGATGGTCAATTGACCCAAGCCTTCAAGACTTATCCACCGGGATTTCCAGGCAAAGCGAGAAGCCTTCATCGCTGGAAAGTCTCTCCAAGTCACAGATCAGTAAGTCAACTGCTTGTCCGATTTTTCGCTCAAGTATCGGCATGGCATTCTCCAGTCAACAATTGCTAGATTTAATCCTTCGATGGAATAGCACTGGTTCTGGAGATGTGGCCTATCACTAAGCCCTTCCGCATGTACCAGCTAACCTCCAACTAAAAAGGCGACAAGTATGGGATGTATGTCTAAGGTCTTTCTAACTGTAACGGAAGGAAATGGTATCCGTACTCACAGATATTTTTGCCTGTGTCAACAGTAAAATTTGGAGCATGCAATACTTCTCTCGAACTTTGCTCCAACCCGTCCTTTCAAGGTCCATTAACGGAGCTCATCATGGTGACACGGCAAGAGGGCTGAGCTTTAATGGACTACGAACTGAGTGACTACTTTCCAATGATGGCGTCCTCTAGCTTTAAATGATGCACCAATGAAGGGGACGAAAAAAGTTGCAATGCGAAAGGGACAATGCTAGGAGGGGTGGGGAGGGGGAGTTGAGACAGGATCGAGATTACCGCCATTGTAGTGGTCTGCTAAGAAATGTTTTCAAACACTTGGTTACAGTAAGTCAAGTAAGTGTCCTTCAAGACGATGAAGATGTGTCAGATCAGCCCACCACTTGCAGTCATCCAAATGTCTTCTCCAGGGGAATGTGGTCGCTGTCAGGGAGGCACGTGACTTGACGCAAGACGGCGCGAAACAGGGCTTGGCTGCTGGATTGCCTTATCGATAAGCAGCTGAAGCTGCAACGCGAGCCTTCATGATTGCGAGAGATGATCCCTCATTGCGCAAACGGATGTTTGACGGTGAAAATCTTATGGGCTTCCTCTGAATCGCGTGTCTGAATGGATGATCATGCCAAAATGCTGCGCCTGCCATTGCTGGCGAGCAGCCGGTGAAACCAGGAAACATCTCGGTGCCCCTCACGACCATTTTTAACCAGGCCGCCCCGCCTTGCGCAATTCCCCGTGATCGCGGAATCAACCCACCCTTTTCATCGTAACCTCTCAGACTCACGCCCCCAAGATCTTCTTATCAGGCTGGCACCTCCCCAGACCTCCAATTCCTAAAACTTTAGATTCTTGTGTTCTAGAGTTGAAGAACTACTTCAAAATTTTTCAAAATGAGGGCCTACATCTACGATGACCAACCCGTAAGAGCACCCTCTCAAAAATTCTTACTCATACTCGCCCTTTACTTTCCATGTAAAACTATGACTAGGACACCAAGCTAAGATCTCGAACCACATCAGGGCGACCAGCGCCTGGCGCACGACTCAGGCGAGGAGGTGTCTGCCTCAGAACTCAACTCTCTCGGCATCCTCTACTACAAGGTCACATCAGTGGACGAGGTGAACGCGCTGGCGCAGCAGCGCGGGTACAAGAACCGGGATGAGATCGAGGTGAGCCCATCGGCGCTAGGCGAGTCGTACGAGACCAAGGTGCGCAGCTTCTTCGCCGAGCACCTGCACGAGGACGAGGAGATCCGGTTCGTGCGTGACGGCCGGGGCTACTTCGACGTGCGCGACAAGCAGGAGCGGTGGGTGCGCATCGCGGTTGAAAAGGACGATCTGCTTATCCTGCCAGCGGGCATTTACCATCGGTTCACCACCGATGAGAGCAATGTAGGTGGCTTACGAGGAACTGAGTTTAAGCAGAGCGAGGTGCTGAAAGCATGCAGTACATCCAGGCCATGCGCCTATTCAAGGAGGAGCCCAAGTGGACGCCCCTGAACCGGTCGGAGGAGCTGAATGAGAACCCCTACCGCAAGGAGTATGTTGCCACTTATCTGGCTTGATGGGGCTTGACATTAGCGAGGGTTCACGGTTAAGGTTGTGATTTAAGAAAATACAAGCATATTGACTACTCGTCGTGATCTGCTTGTGTATTGTATACTATTGTGTGGGATACTGGCCGACTGTTATTTCTGAGCTCCATTGGCAACCCGCCATCTGGCCACACATTGATGGCTCACTCCCACCACTTCCAGCACAATTGTGTGAGAGCGAAACCTTCATTTAGAGCTTTCATCTTTTTCAATCTTGAGGTTCCCAAGTTTGCCTCCCAATGAACCAACCGACACACAACTCCCAGATATGCAATGCCCCAACCCAAAACGCCACCACCCAAGAAACCAAAAAAAACAGGAATGCCATCCGAATCGTTGAAACAGCAACCAGTTATCAACAACTATGACCCCAAAACGGCCTTTAGTCCTGTCTAGTCCAGGATCACCTCACGTCTGGTGGCCGCACATCGGCTCTGGCAACGGCAATATCATTGTCGACGCCATTTGCTGTCTCTTCATGTCTCCGTCTTCGTTCTGATGGCACACATTAGCTTCATGTCTGTTGACTAGCTCTGTCTAGACACAAGAACTCACCAAACAGCCGGCACCACCACCTAGGAGGGTCCAGCGGCCTCGACCCGCCGTGCAGCGGCGGGTACACGTCATTAAAGAAGTACCAGATATGACCGATGAGCACGCCCATCAGCTCATCCTTAGGCACGGTGCCGTGAATGACAAAACTGATGCCCATCAGCACCCAAGGCAAGTATGGCGCGCGGAAGGTGAGCAGCCCGAGGAAGCTCATAAGAGTATCTGGGTTGCGGCGCGACCAGATATAAACGAGTGTCGAGGATAGCGGGTGGCCGAGGAAGGGCATTTGGACGAAAGGCGACAGAAGCAGCAGGCTGGCCATGGAAAAGAGGAGCAGCCACGAGAAGTGCGCAGGAGACCGGCCTGATGACTCTTCGAGCAGGCGCGAATAGCGCTGCAGAAAGTAGACGTGGAAGAGCAGATCGATCGAGAAAGGGCCGAAGTAGAGGAAGGTCGTTATCAAGCGCCAGTACTGCGTAGACAAGTTAGAGTTCATAGCCATCTTGTATCGCGTAAAGGCTCTACACACCTGCGACTTCTGGAAGACTGTGCGATAACTGTAGAACAGCTGGAAGGGAGTGATCAGCTTGCACTGGACGAGCCCGCTCGTCAGCACGGTGGCGGTTGTCCACCACCGAGTGCAAATGGGCATCTCCCAGAACCAGGTCTCCAGCGGAAAGGCCCCGCCATCGCCAATTATCTGATCCATGGCGAGAGGTGTGCTGCTGTTGCTGCTGCTGGCGGTTGAAAAGTCGGCGAGCCTGGGCAGTGAGCGCGGTACGCGAAGAGCAGGGTGTGCGGCAGCGCTGGCGTCACTGGCTCAGCTTGCGGCTGCAGTGTGGGATCGGCGCAGAGACTCCGTAGCAAGCAAGCGGGCGCTTCTTGTTCGCGGGTACTGGCGGACTGCGAGGTGCAGTTTAAACCCGGATGGGTGTGCTGGATGAACTCATGTGCTGATATCTTCTCTGCGGCTCGCCTGGAATTGCGGGAGAGACTTCGGCGGTGTTGAGGGGCAGCGGTTCGCGGCGTCGCAATGATGTTGAGGTGTCCTTTCGGCGATGACATTCATCCATCCAACGGCGTATCAGCGACGTCAGCCCAACCCCAGATCAAAGTGGAGCACCAACCCCAATGAATGATGACGCCACTTGTGCGGATATTCAGGAACCGTATTATGCATATACTGAGGCTATTGAACAACCGGATCCAGTTAAGAGGCAGAGCCACAAAGCCCCACTCCCCAGCCACCATTAAAAAGAGCCTGGTTACTTTGTCGCGTCGCGAATGCGTCGAGGTTCGTGTGTCGGGGACGTCTTCAAAGAGCTCGACCTCCCCCCCAACCTCCCTAATTCTTACGATTTCCGCAATCCCTCGATAATTGGCGCGGGCTCGGGTTGACTGACCAAGCGTTTGTGTTTCCCAGCTTCTCCAGCTTCTCTGTAACCCGAACTTTTGTCTCTTGTGCAGCAATTCATTACGCACTGCCGCATTATTCGACAAGCGCATCGCGTTCGCGTCGCAACAGCCCACTTTGGCTCCCCTCATCGCACCCCCCCAACCCACCTCGACCGTCCCCTATCTGCCCGCAGCAGCTTTGCAACTCTCCCCCTTGGATCGCAACAGCTTTGCCGACCTTCAAATCAACCAATTAGGTCGCGGTCGCATCCCCAACCTACTTGCCTGCCTACGCGCATAGCTTCTGCTGCTCTCTTCCCTTCTCCAGCTTCTCTCCGAAACTATGGCGCCCAAGACCGCGCAAAAAACGGCAACCTCAAGACCGGGTGTCGCCGTCGCAAAGCAAACACCCACCAAGAGAGGACGTCCATCAACAGTCGCGCAAGATGCGTCAGTCGGGAAAAGACCCAGGCAAAGCAATGTTCAGCGTATGTTCTCTACTCCAACAACTCTACCTGTCATGCTCCTCGCTAACCCCCTCCGCAGCAGGCGACCCCGTGCCCCAAGGCAAGAAGCGGCGCTACAGGCCAGGCACCCTCGCGCTGAAGGAGATTCGCCGCTACCAGTCCAACGCCGACCTGCTCATGGCCAAGCTGCCTTTCGCCCGTCTGGTACAAACTCACCCATCCGAAAGCGCCGGCTCATCACCTCCACAGCGACTAACCGCCCCCCGTTCAAACAGGTCCGTGAAATAGCCCTCGATTGCCGTCCTGAAGGCGAGGAGCTCCGCTGGCAGTCCCAAGCCATCCTTGCGCTCCAGGAGGCTGCCGAGGCCTTCCTGGTGCACCTGTTTGAGGACACCAATCTGTGCGCCATCCACGCCAAGCGTGTCACCATCATGCAGAAGGATATTCAGCTCGCCAGACGAATCCGGGGCGTATGGGGCGGCGCTGGCTGGGTATGATTCGGTATTGGTAATCGACCAAGTGCCTGACACATTTATCATATGCTGTCATTGTTGCTTTCGCTGCTGGGGCTGGTTTTTTGGTTTCTGAGCTTTCCAGAAGCGTTAGCTTTGCGCCAGTTGTCGTGCATTACTGGCTTTCGAGCCCAGGTGCTGAGCAGGTTGCCCGGGTGTTAGGGAACAGCCATCATGCCGGCGAACATGATGTGCCGACAGTCCCTTGGCACCCACTGCGCCAGCTCCAGGCACGATGGCGTGTGGCAAAACGCTGAATGCTGGAAGGGGCATGGCCCTAGACAACAGCCAAGTCAGTCAGGATAGCACCACCTCCAACTCCTGCTGGCCCTGCAGGGCAAAGGTCCGTTGAATCATCCTTGCTTTGGATTTGCTCGGCGGCATATCTTTTTTCCTCGATTCATCTTTCTTATCACCAGCTAGGGACTGGGGAAGGCGGCATTCGGTTTTCCGGGTTTCTGTGGCTTTGCTTTTGTTGGGCTGTATATACGCTGCAAAAGTGGGACTGGGAGAGTGCCAGCATGGTTGAGATTTTCTCTTCTCACCTCTCTCTTGCCATTCGCAGGCTTTTGTGCCTTGCTTGAGGGATGCCTCATGGGGTTTATTCAATGGGCGACGGTCAAATGCCGGCGAGGCGACGGTTGGCGTTGGAGTTTCTGGGTTCAAGGCGTTTTGGGCAACACTATCCGGCGTGGTCGTCATTGGCTCTGTTTTTCTTTTTCTATAAACATTGGGTCATCAAAAAACGCTTGGGCCGACAGCTGGGAACTGAGGGAAGCTTTGCACTGGGTTATGCTAAGTAAGCTAACTTGGCTTCCAGGATACTTAGCATATCATAATCTTTAGGGCCGTTAATATTCGCATGAAATGCTGTACATGAAGAAACAGTTGAAGATTGGCGACGACTGTTACTTGTGTTGCCATGTCCCGTTCGCTCAATGGAGTATGTGGCCGTCATCTCATCATCTGAACCATGGAACTCACCCCGCCTCAAGCCAAGTCTACCCCTCCATAATGGTCAACACTATCTCTGCGTCTCATGACCGGCCTAGCCTAGGAATAGGTATGGTGTTTGTCGTTGTGGTAACAACGAACAGAAGCCCTCTTTCTTTAACTGGTGTAGCTAGGCCGGTGTGTTTGCTTGGTGATGGACTGACAAAGTGGGCAAGCCGTACCGAATCCCCGAGTGTGGCAACAGGTGATCGCAACAAACTTAGCTGTCGACGTCCAGTCGCGGGGTATAGCGTCGGCCGATATAGGCCTCCATTCGACCATCGCAATGCAACGCTATGCTGCCGGTGCACACTGCACACACAACCCAGTGCTGCGGCATAAGGGGTAGTTGAGGGACGCACTATGTGTCACTGGGCTGCCAACGGGCACCGAAAATGCACCATATCTGGTTCGATGGCTGTTTGAGAGTCGTAGGCACGGTTTCCATCTTCGATCCTCGGTGTACATGCTTCCTTGTAATAGCCAGTTCTATTGGCAGAAACCCTCTAATGCTACAATTATCTATCCTCGGAGCGAGTGACAGCGGATGGGCCGATAATAGGACGAACTCTATCGGGGTTGACAGACAAGAGAAAAACACAAACGACAGTACGCTTCCGTTCTTTTCAGCAGATGGAACACAAGGAAAATGAGACACAGCTGGTGAGACTATAGTTGGAAGCAAAAGAAAACTCCTGTTTTTGTATGCAACTGTCCCGGCCTTTCCAAGAAAAATCAAAAATGCCCTCCTCAGACCTCTCACCCATGTTCCCATCCCAGATCTATTAGTTAATGTTCCCAACCGAATCACCCCAGTAAATGCTTCTCCCAATGTAAACACAGTTCAAAACGATGTAAGAAAGTAAACAAAACATCAATGAAAACTTATGTGGCAGAGGGCTTTCCTCACCCTCTGATGTGTACGGAGTGTGATTCCATCCACACTCTCGGTTGGATATCGCACTGTTTTGTTGTTATCTGTGTACTGTTATAGTATATACCCTCCACATAACCAAGATCTGCCATCTTGTTCACAAATGCTCAAATCATCCTGCCCAACAGGCTAGTGCCCATGCCCATCTCCTTCACCACCGATGGGAACAGCGAGTACTGACTCGGCGGCAGCGGAGTGCTGAGGCTGGTCGTCCTCGCGCGGCCACGACGCAAGGCCTGCTGAAGCGACGATGGCGGCGGGACTGTGACTTTTGCCTTGGGCATTGGTTCTTCCAAGCTGCAATTGGAAGTGGTGGTAGCTGCCAGCCTGCGAAGGTTGGACTCGCTACCACGGTGTTTGAAGGCAGTGCGGTGCAGGGCCCGACTGAATGATGGCGGCGGCGGCGCGGCTCCGGTCGCCTCGGGTACCGAAGGCATCGGCATGTTGGCGTCGAAAGCAGGGAACGGCTCGGCCGCCTGCTGCTGCTGTTGCTGCTGCTTGTGAGCATCAATGTCGAGCGAGGCGGTGCTGGCGCTCAGCCGAGTGTAGTCGGTCGACACAGTCGACGCGGTGGAATGGTGCTTGTCTTTAGAGGAAGAGCTGCTATTGTTGATATCCTCGGCCTCAAAGAAGGCTGAGTTAGTGCTGCTGCCGACCGTAGAAGCGCTGGTGCGGTACCGCGCCATCATCGCAGAAGGGCCCATACTGCTGCTAGCGAGATGCGAGAGCTCATCATCATAGTGACCACGGAAGTTGGCAGGGAAGCCGGCGGCCTCGCTCCGTTCGGCCTCATACGCTATCATGTGTTGCTGAAAGTCCATCGGGATCAAGAGAGACGGCGAAAGAGTAAAGCCGTGAGATTCCTTGAAGCTCGATGCGTCTGAGGACTTGCGGGCGTGAGGATTCTTGTTGGCGTCGGTGCGCGGCAGCGAGAAATTGGACACCTTCGCGTTGCTCAGAGTGGTCGGGGTAATTGCTTCATGTGCAGCTGTCGCGGATGAGATCTGGCTGGCTGGGCTGAGAGCGGGCACATCGAACTGTCCCGGAGTCAGCATATGAGGGGATACCTCCTCCACCGTCCCATTCCGGCCTTGGCAGCCGTCCACGGGAGTAGCATTGTCGCCATCCGTCTCCATCTCAAACGAGGGACGACTCCATTCGTAGTCGCAATCAGCCTCGCAAGCATGCTCATAGCAGTAGTCGATATCGTCCTCCCAATCCTCCCGAGGCAATGTGTCGCACTTGCTCTCCATCAGCGCAGCCCGAAGTGCCTGTTGAGCTGAGAACAGGTCGAATTTGCCCAGGGTGTCAGAGCCTTGGCTGTTGCGGCAGCTGTCGTCCTGGCGAGTCGAGGAGGTCCTAAGCATGGGCACAGATTGGCTGCCGCGCAAGGACGACGTGCCATTGCCGCCGTCTCCGATCGACTTCTTGTTAGCAAATGAAGCCTCCTCCTCCTCTGGGACACCAGGCAGCGTGTACTCGGATGAGCAGGGGAGGGGCCAGTTTGTGTCGTCGGCTGGCGGGCTCGTGACACGCGAGTAACCATGCTCAGGGATGACGTCCATGTCAGGGCCTGGCGCATAGCCATACGATGTCGCTGGAGGGCTGGTGCTATCGACGTAGGCTGGGAAAGGCTGGGCGCCGCGGAAACCAGTGCTAGTCTGCGGCCTGCTGCTGTAATCGATCGAGTCAAACCGCTCATGCCGCAGGGAGGTGCGGCTCGAGCCACGTGGAGGAACAGGGGGCGCCATCGAGGGACAAGGCGGTTCAACAGGGGACCTTGGCGGCCGAGGGGGTGGCACGGTGACACCCAACTGCTCCTGGGACATGGCACGGTGAAGGCGCCTAGGCGGGTTCTTCTTCAGCACAGAAGGTGCACGTGATAGGCTAGTAATGGCCTTCATTTGCACCTCGGCAGCTGTAGCATCGTCATTCAGTGCGAGATTGTCCGACGAGAAGCCAGCAAAGTGCATGTCACTCGACTGACTGGTGCTAGAGACTGGAGCTGGCGCTGTCCTGAGCTGCGTATAATTGGCCGAGGGCCCATCCAGAGCTTGAACCTGTTCTCTATCCGTATGGGCAATATGCTGGAAGTTGTACGGCCCAGAGATGGTCAGCTTGCGCTCACGACCCTCGCTGCCCTGCTCCTGCCTCGAGCCGCGGCGAATACCAAAGAGGGCGGGAATCGTCGGCTCGCGGCTAGAGTTGGAAGTCTGGGGAAGACCGTCGATGGCTGCGTCAGTAGAATAGATGGAGCTGGCTGCTGAGCTTTGCGCACTGCTTTCCCTCCTCAGCTTCGGGCGGCGGTTGAAGATGGTCTTGCCAAAGATTTGCATGCTGTCCGGCCGGTCCTTGCTCGGCATGGCACTGGATGCTGAGCGCCCCGAGCGCCCTGATGACTTTCTCGAAAGCGTTCCCTCTTGACCCATTTCCCACAGGGGCTTGTCGGCAGAGGTTAGAGAACGGAGGGATGAAGAAGCAGACGAACTGGCGTGGTGGCCACGATGCTTCTCGTGCTGTCTATCATTGATGGAAGCCTGCCTCAGTTTGTTGCTCAGGTCGCGGATGCTCTCAGGGGACGGGGGTCCATCGACAGCAGGGTGATCGAGAAGCCGGTCAATCGAGCTAGTCTCTTGCCGGGAGGTATCGGATGACGTGAGCGGCCGGAGAGGGGGCGGTGCTGCCAGCCCCTGGGGCCCCTCCAGACTCAGAAGCTTCTTCTTGGTCTTCCCCTTGACTCCCTTGGACTTGGGCCGCGTGTCACTGACCGTGTACACGGGCAGTCCGGACACCGCCCACATATTCATCTTGGGCAGTTATTCTGTGTCGTTGTTGGCGTCGTCGGCGTCGTCGTTGGTGTAGGTGTGTGATGGTGGGTTACAGGTTGTCGTTGCTGGCTGTCGACAGTCGTTTGACTCACTCGAGTCCCTCCCTACAACACGAAGACGGACGCAAATACTCTTGTTACTCAGCTGCGTTCCTGTCCTTGGCCTGCGAGGAGGGTATATGCCGTCCGTGGCGTGTAGCGGAGGCCTGCCCGCATACGTATGGGGGCATCCGCGATGAAAGTCGAAGGGTGGTCGAGATGTACGGCAGAGGCACACAGCAGAGCCCGGTCTAACACAGTAACGCGGGTCACGTCTCGAGCAGGTATGTGAGTATGTGAGTATGTGTATGTGGATGGAATTATTTTATTCCCAAGCACTGTGTAATCCGCAGTGTAGTATAAGTCGTGTCAAGGTCAAGGTGGTCGCCAGGCAGGAGGACCTGGGATCAAAAGCCAGGAAACAAGATCGCCAGAAGAGTCTGTGGGGGAGAGGGACGGGACCCGGGGTGTCATATATTGCACTGAAGAGGATCTCGTGGGCATCTGCACTGCTTTCCCCTTCCGATGCCAGTCCATGGTGCATCCATCCACTCCTCTGGGGGGTGGAGGAGAGAGGAGGGGGGGGCCAACAGCTTGGTACCGACCGATGGCTTGCCAATGGTACGTACCAGGCTGGGGACTAGGGTGAATTTCCACAGAAGGTCCAGGGTACCGTTGCACTCAGGTCGCGTCTTTTGCCTGCAGGGGGTGTTCCCGGCGTGGTCGACAATGGGACCTGGAGAGGAAAACGACCAGGGGCACGACGAAGAAACTCTGTGGGCTCAGAAGTGCCCAGAGTGGGATGGTTGGTGCGCCGAAGTGAAGACCCGGCGCAGGGGTCCCATGGGTCCCGTCTTGATACCTGCACCCCGCCTGCTGTCCTGCCAGGGATCCCAGCAACCAGCAGCCCCTTCAAGTCTTCTACGGGCCGGTCTTGGCCCTCTTGGGGTTGGCTTGGCGCTAGACTTGGGCTGTTGAGTCTGTCACCAATCGTTGGCGCTGCTGGCCCACTCCCCGCGAAAACGGTGCGTCTGCCGTTGAAGCTTCCGAGACGGCGACACCATCTCCGTGTGCCAACTGACTACATGCAACGCGTTGAAGTCTCATCCCGTGATTCTTTGGATCGACTGCATCGACTACTCGGAACCCCAGGTTGTGAATCGGAACAATTGGGCCTGTGAAGACAGTCTGCTGAACGGTGCCAGCCAACCAACGCTGCCCAAGCCTCTCCAACTTTTCGGTGCTGCGCACGAGATCTCCCGTTCGGATGGACGGCTCATCTCTCTTTTCCCTGACTTCCCACTAATACCCCGCATCGCGGGAACTGCCTTGGCCTTCCAGCAGATGCGATGCCATCTGGCCCCGGGACAAGACCCAAAAGCACGGGACGAGTTGGGGAAATGCTATCCAGGAATCGGCCTTCTAACAATCATGCCAGACAGTCACGGGCCGGAAAGAAGAGCTGGGAGTTGATGGATTATGGTCGCACCACCCAGCCAATAAATTTCCGCAGCAATATCTCCTTTCAATCTTGGGTTCCGCTCCAAGACACACAGCGAGGACGTCCACTGTTCCACTGCACTGTGCTATATTAGAGATATTGAGACGCTTTCTCAATTGCTTAGAGCTGAGCTGCTGGTGAAGACCATGGGACGGCTGGTAGCCGTCACGGCTATATATGTGCATGGGGCTTCCCTGGCGGCATTGATGAGATTGAGCATTTGACAGCCTTCAGCTGACCACGGCAAGCCTCTCTGCCGGGCAGCCGATGGCAAGCACGGCTCTCTTCATCATATACGCAGCACTCTTTTCCATGGACGTTGGCAAGCTGAAGCAATGCCATCGGATATGCTTGTGCAAGCCCTACTGCCTTGTTGCAGTGTGGTACCGGGACTACAAGCGAGTTGCCGTCAAAGGTGCCAATATTGAGGAGCCGTGACACATTGTTGGGTTTTCGATGCTGCTTCCAGACGTCAACTGTTCGTCCCGGAAGTCCTAGGCATGTCACATGTCGGTTAACTGCCCGTTGCGAGTACAACGTCGCCTCGCCTGTGTGTGTGTGTGTCGTGCGTGCAGAATTAGTGTACCTATACGCAACTTGCCGGCTCGGGATCCCGAAGTTACCCTGCGATAAATTTAGTCCTCCGACCAGCCTGATTTGTCGTCGTCATTGAGTACGTGCAGCTTTGACATGCCGGCAAGTCTCGCTCGTGCCGTACATTCATTGAATTGTGAATGAAAATGAGACTCGCAATTGCACTCGTGGAGAAACACACTGTATCGGCTTGTGGCGACCACTTGCGCACTCTCACATGCCGTGTGCCGCTGAGCCATATTTCGGCCGACTAGTCGGCCATGCAATCTTGAGCCAACGCGGCCTACCCTCCTCCACGTGCAAATCGGTGTGGACGCCCTCGTCCAGCATGCGTGTGGCTGTGGCAGAGCTGGCCAGAGCTCCTTGCCTCCCCACCAATCCGCCAATGCTGGCAAACCTGAACGTGTGGTGTAGTGTAGTGTGTGGTATCCATGTAGGTGTGTGTCCCTCTCTCAAACCCTACCCTAGGCAGTTAGCGTCTGCCATGTGCTCGCCGGCTCGCCCCAGATTTCATCAAGATGTCGGCCAACCTTCCATCCGGAGGTGATGAGCGCCGTGGCTCGATGCTTGGAGTGGGTTTCCGGCGTCCTTGGCTCTGGGGAAGGCCCGTCATCCCCGCAATCGAGCCAGTATCTGGGGCGCTCAAGCGGATGTTGGATCGGGGAAGCGGGACGCAAGCCAGACCAAGCCTGGACCACCCCCGCCCGGTGAATCACCGCTGCGACATAGGGCCAATCGCCCATAGCCTGTAAGGACCTAGGTTGAATGCATGTAAGCTTCTAAACATGCTCAGCCAGTCTCCCAAGGTCGGCGATCCAGTTTGCTAGCACCAAGCAGCATGCTGGTGGTTCGCCGTCAAGTATGTACATAGTGTAATGTGTCTGCGAGCTTGGTCGGTGACTGCTTTGTGCCGAGGATTCATGTGTTGGACCACCAATGGCCACAGCTCCAACCCACCAACCTATCTGCACCTTTGCCCTTACTACTGTGTACACAAACGCTCTGCAGCAAGCCGAGTTGCCGGACCAGAGATCCATGGATCGCGACGGGCAGTTGGACAAGCTTACCTTCAGGTGGTCCAACCCACCCACATCCTTCCATCGTTCAACCACGACGGGCAGCGTAGTTGCGAGCCCCTCCTCACCGGGGAACCGTTGGCCCAGCGCTGCCCGCACGCTTGTGCGAATTCAGGAAATCGAGCAACCACCTGCCTGTCGCACTTGCGTGATGAGCTTCTTCCCTCCTCAGCTTATCGTGCCCTCTTTCCTTCTGGTTTTGGACACGTCTGGTGTGGCTGTGTTGTCTCGCTTTCTTGCCCTACTTCTCTCCTTCTCGATGCAGTTGGGAACCCCGCTCAAAATCAGGCAGTCCCCCGGCATCATCTCCACATCGAGGCCAGTCCTCCGTTTCTCCTTTGCAGCCGTTTTCACCAAGAATCATTCTGAGACTGGGAGGTCAAAATAGAGTTATCGCCCTCATGCGATCGGCCCCTGGCAGGTGGCGGATAACCGTTGTCTGCTTTGAGATTTGAATTTCTAATCTCACTGGCTAGCGAAGCAGCCTTCCAGCATACCCTTTGCAACACCACGACGGTGATGGGATCAAAAGAGAGTCAAGATCCCGCAAACACCAACGCCAGCCCCGGCTAAATTCCTTCAACGAGGCTGAACGGAAACACTACTACGGAATATGGTTCCGATGACGACCTCACGAGCGGCCCTGAAACCCGCCGTTACGTTGGCATCTGAGTCCAGCGCCACGACGACCCTGAAGAATCCGACAGCCTCGTTCGCCCAGCCCCGACTTGCATGTGTGGCGTCCAATGGTATGCGGGGAAACTTGGTGAAAGACCCGTGAGGCTGTGGCTCGTGCAACACCGATCTGCTTCCGAGATCATGGCAACTCCACCAGGGACACAACACCTGGAATTTTTTTTTCTGATCCGCCGTGAGCGCGATGGGTAAGGATCTCATCTCGCCAAGTCAAGTTTTGATTGCTCACGCATGTGTTAGCGGATCTCAGCGCCATAAACAACTCCGTCACTTGGCAGCCTGCCTGATGTACCCAATGATTTGCTTGCCAAGCGCCGTCTCTTTACAGAAACGATAAACCCCAAGCTCTGATCGTGTTCCTTGCACTGCTTCCGTACATACACTGCATGCCATGGGAAGCTAACCTCGGGATCAAATCTGAATGAGCTTCAGTGATTTGGAAGCAGCACAGGAGTGCAAACTCGCTTTCGGCACGCTTCAGCTCGCTCTTCGGCACCATCATCTACCCGCTTCTGTAATGTTCACCCAGCCAATCCTGGCCATGCCTCTCAGGGCTTGAATCTTTGAACCAGCATTCTCCACTATGTATACAAACTACACCAGAAATACGACAATATAATGTACAGTGGGATCCATAGTCAAGGTGTCCCAGTCACCAGATATCAGATCAAGCCGAAACCACAACGATCGACAACAGCAACGTTTTCTCTGTCCGGCACACCGAAGGTCCAATGATAGCTGACCCTTGCAGTCTGAACCAAGTTGACAGCTCCTTGCAAGATCATTGCCCGTCCTGTTCTCCAGCTCCTGTTCCGCCAGCCTGGGTCAACTTAACGGATCACGCTCTGCCAAAACCCCCATGTCCGCTTCTCAACATTCCCTGGTGACGTTTCGGATGGACGACAAACACGCCACCTCGCTACCAAGCGCCGCTGTGTTGTTGCTTGAAAGAACCAGACTGTTGACGACGGGATGTCTAGTTTGGATTAATATCTCCAGCTTTTCATTTCCCGGTTGTTGGTTCTCATTGTGAAGTCAATCGGGCTTCCTGGAGAAAGAACACCTACTCCCTTTCTGCAATGTTATGCAGCCTGTTCTCAAAGTCGGTCCGTTTCAAGCTGTCATCAGGCTATATTTCAGGTCTTCAAATAACCGTCTACATAACCGCCAACAACATGCCCACTGAAACCCAAGTGCACAGACTGGCTACTTCTCGAAAAACGCCGGTGGCGTGTTACGGAGCACCAACAACGTGGAGAGAGGAACTTTGGCGATCATTTGTTGGCCAAGCCCGTTCTCCTGCGCACTGTGCATCCATGCTGCGTGCGATACTGCTTCCCTGGTGTACACAAGCCAATATTGTTAAATGGCCTTTTGACCAGACTGCTCCTTATCCGTATCCGTAGATGTGACGTTGATGAAGTTGGCGGAAATGGGAGAGGAACGAAGGATTCGGGCCGCTATCTGCAATGACTGTCTCGGAGCTTGTTTTCTGTTCACCAAGGCTCATGCTGTTGCTTCAGCTCTTCACTCATCAACCCCTGGAATTCATCCTCCATGATCATTACTTGCACGACAAACAACTCTTTGCCTATATCACACGCTACGGAGAGAGCCTAGCTTGGCATACGATTATCAGGTCTCTCTGATAACTCCTTGATATATTCGGATGGACCGATGAGAGTTGATCCAGTCAACCACAAACCCCTGGCCCACTAGACCCAAAAAAGCAAAACCCAAGTGGCCGGGCTCCTTCTGGAAGCTCGATCCCACCACGCCATTCCCGCTGTGGAATCGTCCCTTGCAGCAGTTGCCTGCCCCTGCAGAAAGCCACCAACGACCAGCAAAAGAAGGAGCTGGTTGTCGTTCCACATCGAAACATCCAGCCAGATACACACAGAGTCCTCAATCCTCTGATGAGACGGCGTTTGGTTCCTTTAACCATCTGAAATCGCACTCGGCTCTTTTTTCGATTGGAGGAGGGATTTGCGAGAGAGAACTGTACCTGCATACGGATCACTTACACTGCGGCGCTAAGGGCCAGCGCGCCTGTTTCTTTGGCAGCTGGTTGGTCGACAGGGTTGCGATGACAGCCTAACCGGCACGGCTCGAAAGATTACAACACCACCACGTTTACACCGCCAAAGCCCCTCTTCCTCGGTACCAGTGATTGGCGAATGAGAAAGCTGACCGGCCCCGGGAGGAGGGATGCGAAACTCCCAAAGGCAGCGCGTCCTTAACGCGTCGTCTCGCGATGCCGACCCCCATGTACCCCTCCTCTTTTCACCTCCTACCCAGGAAGGCACTTGTCACCGATGCAACAACAATCGCATCATCGGTCCTGAACCGGCAACTCTGTGTGTACATACTGCGCCCTCAGGTCTGCCCTATGAAACAGAACGGGCCATCACGATTGCGTACATATCTGATACGTATCTGACACCAGGAAATGCCTTCCTTGTTAGAGAGGCAGGCTTCTCTTTACAGGAAATCCCCGTCTGGTATCAACACTCTCAAGAACCCCACCTTGACCTCGCTTTTGGCTGATATGCTTCCTGACTGACTATCAGACTGAAGCAGCATCGAGGTTGACGAGGAGGATTGACCGGTTTGGTGACAAGCATGGATTCAAAGACTTTCCAGGTTCGCATGTTGGTCTTGCCGGAGAGCATGCTGGCGATGTCAGAGCTGTGAGGGCGAAAGCGCAGTAATTATCCTTCGATCAGGGACATGTCCCGTATCAGTGGCCCTTGTAGTGTAGAGAGCCACCTGCTAGTCATTGCAACCAAACAGGTACCTATGTACAGCTATCCATCCGAGGAGGTTTTAAATCGGCCCCCAGGCGTAACATGTTTGTTGGTTTGTTTTCTTTGTTTCTTGCCTTCTGCTTTCTTCTCTCCCACGAACATCTGGTTACAGGTAACGACCCGGGCTGCTGGCGAGCTTGCCAGCAGCACGGGCACCAGAATCAGAGTGGAACTGCTATATACACTGTGTAGAGAAGATCTCAGTACCTGAGTCGAGGAATGTTGATTGGTGTTCCCAGGGCAGTTTTGCTCCTCTGAAGATCCACCGTTGACGATCAAACCCCACTAGGACTGCAGTTGTTAGACTGAGGCCGCGTGTGCTCAGTTGCTGTTGCGTGAGGGGAAGCATCCCTTTGCAGCCGGTAGGAGAAGAGACACGGCAGCCATTGGCAAATCAGCGCTCAGCTTCCTCACAAAGTGCAGCTTGCAGGCAGTCCCGGCAACTTCTCGAGGCACACAAAATTTTCTTCGCTTGTATGCAGATGGGTGCATTTACAAGGGCTGACGAAAAGCCATGATAGGTTATCTGTTGGTGAAAACTCTCTGCAAGCTCAGGAGATTCCCGGCAGAACTCCGGGCCCGTATCACGATACTGTGCAGCACATCTCGGCAGTTTCTTTTCAAGTCCACCGGCTTCGACCCGCGGGACCGGTACACCAGATAGTCTCGGACCCAGCCCGGATTCTCCTCTCGGGACGTGTGCGGCCGGGACCGCTTCCGGAGCTTTGCGCTGAGTCAGGATCCCACAGGCAGACAACCAGAACTGCCTAGCCGGGTTAAAGTATACGAGGAACAAAAAGCGGAGGAGCGGGGCATGATTCAACGCAGAATAGCACCAGTTTTATTTCTGGTATTCGCTCGCACAGCCCGCGGAAACTTTTCTAAGACCCCCACTGGTACGGACATGTTGATCTTTTGAACCATCAAGTTTGCTTTTTCTTCCTTTCACAAGCTTTGGGGCAGCGGAAGTTTGGGTGACGAGACAAAGATTGACGAGGTCTCCGCCAGCGACGAAGGCCCATGAACGGACAAGGGTCTCTTCAACCCTGTCAATAGCCCAAAGCCCCACCAATTCTCTCATGCTTTCGCACCCCACATTCCGTGGCTTGGGCGTGGTGGTCGTTTTCCTGATGATAGTGACGAGCTGTTGAATGTGTTGACGCTCACTGATAAGTGATGCCAAGCGTCGATGAGGTTGTAAAGTTCGCATTCAATCAATTGCCGATCCCTGTCTTTTCTTGCAAGCACTGTTTATGCGTATTTTAAGCTCATGAAGAGGTTTTGTGCGGCTCAGCGGCTTTTAATGATCAAAGTTTGCCCGAGGCTCACCTGCAGACGCACTCGACCAGCAAGGTGCTCACCTGTGCACAGCCAACAAGCGACCCAGTACCGACCACAGTAGTGTGCTAGCGCTTTGCTCCATTCCCTTTCCCGCAACCTCTCTCTTGGAACCCATGAGAATTACCTCAGCAGGCGGTTCCCTGAGAGGCTCTTCACGCGATCCATCGCGCGCATAGCAGCAGACGCAACAGCGAAGAAACTCGCTCAGTCAGCGGGGCGTGGTGCCGGAACTTCCATGCGGCGTCCGGTGCGAAAAAAAAAAAAAAAAAAGGGCCGGGATCGACAGAGAGAGCGGTGTGACGGACACAAGACAGGCAAAGGCTTTTTCCCCAGCCCGCGCCTGTAGCAGTCTGATCGTCGAAGCCAGCGCCAGGGACCCGGAAAAGCCGCATGCCGGCAGCCAACCGCATGTGCCGACTGCTGGCAAGGCTTGCGAAGAAAGAAAAGACTCTACAGCCAAGCCAGAACACGTGAGATTTCCAGACAGCCACATGGAGATCACCGAAGTGGTCGCCTCAACGCGTCATGTTTCTCGAAGGCTTCTTTTCAATTGTCTCTCCCATTTGTGGTAAAACTAACGTTTGACACTATTTCAGCTAGTGACTCGGAGTTTTTTTTCTTTGTCCAAATTTATCACACAGCCCTGCACAAATTGACAATCAAATGGAAGCTCCATCGAAGGAGCCCAGCGAAACAACAGAGTTCGTGTCGTCCAGATGTTTCCAAACCAGCGGGTGGCACAGCACCAATGAGAAGAGAGAAACAACTGCTCGGAGCTCGTTCCATCCACGTTGTTTCGTCCGCACAGCTCAATTTGAGGCTTGGCTTGTCTTCCCAGAGTGGAGATTTTTTCCCGCTTGGAAACTCTCCACAAAGATAAAAATTACCCCCTGCCTCGCCGAGCCCGACCCCTGGCGATGGCGACAGTTGCCGCTGGGCTGCTGTGTGTGCACAAGGCTGGGCAGAAGAAAACACCCAACGGCACATCATCAACCATCTTCCCCACGATTCCAGCCGAGTGCGAGCCGCAGCAACCCCGCTCGCTTGCCCATAACGACGGTAATTGGCACCGAAAAGACCCGGGGTTGACGAAGTTGGAGATGTTCTGTGTCGCCTGCCGATAATTGAGCATCTTATGGGCCAATTTTCCGACTGAGAATTGAAAGTTATTTCGGCTTCTCGTTGACCTTACCTTGATGACACAATAACATTGAGTCTCTGTCCTCGGCTGCAATTGCTTGTTTCTTTCGGGTTGTTTCAACTCTAAGAGACTTGTCAAGGAGTACCTAGGCCAATGGCACGGTGTCATCCTTTCTGCTCCATATGCTACTCCATACAAGCAGGTAGTAGCTATGGTGTGAACCAAGGCCACATGCCGTTACCTGATGTAGCGTTAAGTCCACCTCAGCTTAACTTTGACAGTGTTATTGTCTGCAATGGTTTCCTTTGAGGTTTCGTTGTCTTGTTTCAAGAAGCGACTGTCACCTGTCGACCCTACGTACTTACGTACGTACAGCGTGTTGCTTACACGCTGCAATGGCACGGTTTTCTTCACCATGCTTGACTTGACAGTTGGCGTCCTTTGCAAAACAACAACTGGACCATCGACGCAGTTCCCTTCATCGAAGGTGAACAGACGCTGTCGGTATGTTCAGTTCCATGTGTCAGTCAACGCCGTTGTCTTGACAGATGTCTGTGCTCACAAGACGGACGGCAATGAATGGACGGCGTTCCATGGAACGCAACCACGGAGCTGTCAGGGTCGGCAGACCACCCCGCACGCAGAGTGGTTGCGGATGCTCCGTCAGCGTCTGTGCTTTCCCGTGCTCATTCCGGGGTATTTGCTTGGGTATTGCTGATGCTACCTACCAAAGTTGGATATATACGGATTATGCACAAGCACATTTGTAACCCGTACTGTATAGACGCTGTTGTAAAGTCAGTGTGTATACGGTGTTTGCTGGCGGTGATATTGGAAAGCAGTTCCTGACGAGGTCCATAGTTCGCTGCAAGGAACGGCGGAAGAGAAAAGATCTGCCCGTGGCATCTTCGTGGGCGCACAGCCCACAATAGCGGCGCCGCAGATCTTTTCTTCGTCAACCCGTTGTAGCCTCCCAGATGGGAAAACTTTGAGAAAAAAAGCACAAGTTTGTCGGCGAATGATGGTTGGTTGGATTGGCGAGACCACTTCCCAAAACAGAGGTTTTTGTTCGCCCTCTTGCAACTCTCTTTTTCTTTTTGCTTTCTCTTTTCGGAGGTTTTCTGGTCAACTGCCAATTAATCATCATCACTGCAGCCAGCACAATCCAAGAAGGCCAAGAAGCGCACCCCCCTCTTTTGCTGGCTACTCCCATGGAAAACTTTCTGATTCTCCCCGAGGGTTGCAGAGTTGCGGCATGAGCATGGCTTCACCGGGACTGTGTCCGTCTGCAGCAGAGCATCGGGATGGATCGCGATCCTGGCGTTACCTTGCGTCGCCTTGCGTTGGCTCTCCCGCCCGGTACCCAGGCCCGCAGCGCATCTCGGCCGTTCTCTCTGGACTCTCTGTTCGGAGCACAATGTTTGCTGGTGATGTTGGTGATACTACATAGCTACCTAAGAGCTGAAAAAAAATTCTGAAACAACGGCCTGGTTCTTAGCGCGGCTGTCTCCGGAGACGTTCCGCACAACGGCGTGTTTGGCTGTGGGGAATTCCTCTTCACCGACTCTCTCGAGCCTCGATGATAGTTTCAGCTGACCGATAGGAACCTCGGTCTTTGTTCTATTGTGTCAAAAAAAATTTTGGCAATGGCAGAACAAGAAGCGACAATGAAAGCACGCTGAAAGAGAAAAGATCAGCGGCAAACATCGATTGATCATCCTGCCGTAGCTTTTTCAAACGTCCAGCCTGCCAACGTTGAAGCATCGTCGCCATGAGAGTTGCTGTTGTGGAAGCCATAATCTGAAGTATAGCTATGTATAGCTGTGTTGCCGGCACCACGATACCTATCCACTTACAAACTTGGCGATCATACCCTAACAACCTTGCGCTACGACGGCCAACCAGGTCCTGTCCTGGACTGTTGCCTGCCGTTCCGTTCCGTACACTAACTTCTGCCATGGTTCGGCTTAGGATCCCGTCTTGAAACTGCATCCGCTGATGTTTGACAGCAGTCACAGCGTCGTGCGGTTATCTGTCGATTCTAGCCCCTGGCCCTACCACTCAGTACAATGACAGGATTCTCTTGTGCGCAGCGTGTTGTGTCGCCCACGCATTGGAAGTACTTACTAAGAGAAACATGTTTGTTGCCCTGGTGAGGAATGCATATCTGTAGCTGTGGCTGCGGAGACATGGTAAAGAGAAATGCACATGAACAAAATTTTTGCGAGACTCGGCTCTAGTGAGGGAGTTTCCGTTGTGCCGTAGTGGCGTTCTGCTGGGTCCTTGTATCTCTACGGACGCAAGCCGCAGTGTCGGGGATGTTGCGCTAGACTCTCTGCGGTATAGTAGTGGTAATGTTGACGAGTTGTGCAGCAAGCTGCGCTAGTTGTGCCATATGTGAGGAGTTGACAAGCTGATGAGTTGTTCCTGCGTCTCGGATCTGGGGATGGTCTTGGCTGGCATTTGCCTGCCATGCAAAACCATGCCCGAGGGGGTGGAAAGGCGGCACTGATACCTTAGTATGGGGGATGGTCTTCCTGGGTTTTTGTTTGCTTGCCGGATGGCCTTCGTTGTTGGCCTCGACTTCGCGTATGCATCGGATTCAGGACGGCAGATGCCTGGGGAAGTCTTCCCAAAGAGGTATGAACCAAGAACTACAGCCCGGGAAGTCGGAAACACTACAGCTGGTTTATGAAGGGAGTTGCTGTTACGACCAATGATCGACATGAGGACTTTCCGCGGTTGAAGAAAGGAAGGTAAAAACTCCATAATACTCGTAGAATTGTTGGTAAGCCATGCGACCAGCAACTCAAGGCCTCAACTCTCCCGTGGTTCCTACCATTTGTTACTGTCTCAGTTTCTTAGTTCGAAATGATCCCGACTGCCTGGTGTTGATTACTGCTGCAAACTTCAATGTCTATTGTGTGAAGGGCGCCCCAGTTGTGCATCTTGTTTATGTGATAAGTGAGGAGAAGTGAGAGATCAATCCGGCTTGGTGGTAGCTTAGGACGGGACGAATATACCTACGTATGTCCTTAGGAGCTGAAGTCTAGCTTGCAGGACAATACCAGAATAGATCTGAGACAGTTTTGTGATACGCATCATACGGGCAACTGCAATTAATATACGACTTTGCTCTGAAAAATTCCAGCATTCTAAAAATCTAAACCTGTAACAGACAACAACAAGCAATTTCAAGCGGTGATCGATTTGGGATCTGGCGAGGGGGCTGGGGGATTTATAGGAACAGAACTCTGGCAACGAAGCTTCCGTTAAAGTCAATGAGAGACTTGTCAACGGAATTTGCGATGGATCGTGACGTCTGATCTAGCTCTCCTGCTCTACGTTTCTTCCGCTCTTGATATTATATATTTCCTACTCCGTTATGCCCTCGGTCAGGGCTTGCCGGTCCTTCTACC
>JAAFKN010000044.1:0-28286 GCA_011800035.1 Thermochaetoides dissita | reverse complement strand
CTGTGTATAAGTGCTGTTAATGACCTCCTACGGAGTACACATCACGCCTCCTGGGAGCCTTCTGTTTGCTTGATATCTCTTCGTCCCATCCTCCGCACGTCCTTCCTTCTAGTGGACAAGGTTGTATTAAGGGTCCTGTTGGTCTTTGCTTTGCATGGCCCTACCACCACAACACGCTTCCACTTCCCAAGGGAATGGGAGTCGGGAGACGGGTGACAGACGGGATGGGCATGCACGATGCAACGTCCTAGGTACAAGTGTGGGCTCCTTGTGCCTACTTGCAGGTTTTCCGCGCTTCATACGAAGTCATAAAACTATTAACTTATAGGTCTGGGGTTGACGCACTTCATATCAGAGCAGTTCGAAAATAGAAGGGTAATATAATCATGCGGGTGTAATGTTCTCGGTAATCCACACAGATAACCTAGGCTGTGGACAAGAGGTCATTAGCTGGGTAGGAAGCTTTTACGAAGCACTGGGTTCAGAGCAAATCAACAAAAGACCCCTTTTGCGACGGCAAAATCCTGCACCGCGCTAACGAGGATGATGGCAGTGTGTGAACAATGGAAGTTCAGCGCCATCGAAGCACCATCCGTGCCATTCCTCATCAACAATACCCTACACGTGTAGGCAAAACGGCTTCACCTTGAGCTTTGCCGCCCGTACATGCGCCGGTTAGCGGCATTGTCTCAACGCCTTCAACAAGGAGCGGCGCCCGTTTTGCTGCACGAGTGAAGGGACAAAGCCCGATGCCCCACGGGAAACAGCAGCAGCAGCAGCAGCTTGCGCATCGCAAAAGTGTGTAGTCGCTGCACATGCATCTCGGCGTGCCAATGCCGCCAAATTAGTCCCGCCGATCTTTCTGACCAATCCATTGGGTCCTATCCCCAACATCCAACCCCTGTCCAGCTAAACATCCAGAGCCTCCTCCTGGGACGGCTCTTCAATGTCCCAAGGCAAGGTCGGCATGCTGACCCTCGCAAATGAGTGCAAAGTTCCTGGACCTTGGGATTGTTCCGATCCTCAGGTGATGTTGACGAAGTGAATAACCGTGTCCCTTATGGCCAAGGTAGTTCGCAAGCAAAGCCTTACTTAGGTGGTACTGTCACCAGACTGCTCCTGACATTCATTCAATATAGAGCCTCTGACTGGGCGCTTCCAACTGCAGGTTCCTACTTGGTGGGTTATGCCCTGTCAAAGCGTCCTTCTCATCGTTCGCCGCCTACATGGGGAAGAATCATTCCCTCGTCCTCACGCGCAGAAGATTGGATGCTGGTCCTGTATCGTGGCCGTTGGGCTGCGTGAGACAAGTCAAAGGCTCGGCTGCATTCTTGTCTCTTTGGCGTTCCCGAAGGCTGGCTGGCTGTTGGAGAATCAGGGAAGGATGCGCACGCACCTCCGAGACATTCGATGCGGAGAGACAGGTCTTTTCCAACGGCTGGCGGCCATGTATCCTCGCCGCAGAAGCCGCCAAGTTTAGGTTACAGTACGTAAGGTACTTACACTATGCAGTGAAGGTGATAGACATGCTGCATGCGCGATCCGCTCTTCTGTACAGTGCACACTAGCTCTTCCCAGAGAACGAGAAAGTCATAAGCAGGGCTGCCCGCATTGGGTATCCTTCAGTTCAATGTTATTGTTGCCGTGTGATGCAGGCTTCGCTAAGGTTGACACACTCATGGCTTTCTTGCCTCAACTTCATTCAATTACTTGTGGTTGAGAGTCCCTGTTAGATAATCTATAAGCACGAAGCCGGTACAGGCAACGCCCTTGCTCATCTCTTGAGGGTTAGTGGACGACGATCGATCGCGGATTCATGACCGTGGCTTGTTGTGTATGTCGTTGGAACGTGCGTACATCACTTACATCCGTCCACGTATGGACGCAAAAGCTTCCTCATCGGAAACATCCTGGCTTCTATCATTCCAAATCAGTGATATCACTTGGACATATGCAGCGTTGACCCTGCACTTCTGCCGCCAGGACGGCAGTCCGTAAGTGCCCTGTGAGGAAAAGCCTTGCCAGGGACTCCCTCTTTCCCTTCTTTCGGCGCCTGCATTACAGCCCTAGGCCCCGAAAGTGAGCATGGCTTCCTGCATGTATGTCTCTCCTTTATCGAGGGCAGGCCTCGGACTTGAGCCTCAGTGGCCTTGAGGAGGCGGCAATGGCTTTCAACAGACTCCTAGGAGCCCTTCCCAGCCTGCAATTCATCATTAACCTCCCCGTCTACACCTCTGGCCAGCCATTTGGTTGCAGGTATTGCCCATCCGGTGCTCATCCGTTTTGGTTGACCCGCATGATGGATGGAAAACGCGCGTCCGGTCCTGCCTTGCCTTGATCAAGGCGGGATGAGGATGGAGAGGCAGGCATCCCCAGGAGAGAAAGAGCCAGGATTGAGAGGTATATCGGATATGATCCTCAGGTGTCCCGATGGCCGTCCTGGCTCTTAATGGCGTCGGTCGAACTAGGAAGCCGGGCATGCTCAAACCCAGCTGTCCTCCTTGATCCCGTTGGTGCACTCTAGCAATAGATTCTTCCTCTGGCCATGATGAAGGAGACAAGCAACAAGTAATGCACGTCTTGGTCTTTCGATACATCAATACACTCTCGATATGAACTCCTTGGAACTTTCCCTATGGGTGAGTGCACCACATCAACTCCCATGGGCACAAGCCTCCTGTACCTCATCGGATGGCCAATCCAAGGGGCTGTTCAAAGCATACTCATGATACATCACCTTCTTCACCCATCGCTCCAGTATCGGCATTCTCCTTCCCGAGCCCTCCCCTCAATAAAATTGCTCAAACAAGCATCTGCACACAACCAATACCCAACGTCTCTCATTCACTCCATTGGGACTTGGCGATCCCGGTCCGTCCCCCCGGCCTATTACCATGTCTCACTTCTAAGCTGCTTCTTCTCTAACGGCTCCTTTATCCCGGGTTCCTTTTGAGGGAAGGAGGCCCAACAAGACCGGTCTGCTGACCAAAGGCCATCAAGTTGTGTATCAATGTGCTACTGCATTCTCCCAAAGCAGTCAACGGGGTTACCTTCAGCCCTAATTGCACTTTCAGAAGAGAACAGCCCAAACTTCGACTGGGGCTTCCTCAGATTTCCGATCCAAGACTTGGACAGATAGATAGGGGAAAACTTGGTGGGTGTCACTGGCGCTGTCCCACTTCTTTGCCGCCCAGTGACCGGCTCGCCATCATCGGCACCCCCCTCACACGGATCTTGTTTGCGGTTCGTTCACTATTCCTTACTTCAAGTCCCTCACTTGCCTGCCCTCGTAACCACACTGCTGCCGCCACGGTTACATCCTGACCGACCCGACCTGTATCTGGCCTTTTCCTCTGTCGTTTCCCCTCCATCTCCGCATGAAGAGCCAACCGGGTATCTTTCCTGTTTTCCAACCTGTCCTGTTTTGTCATCAGGTCAGGCTGCCAGTGCAGAAGAAATAGCTCTGGTGGAGAAGTAGGATGTCTCACATCCTCATGGCTCTTAAGCCCGTAACAAGATGATAAAGCAGAATAGGATACCGCTTTTCCCTTTCATGGAGGTATACACTGCAAGGAAGCAAGCTGCCTACCGCAGACTGGGTCACAGGAAAGGGGGGCATCAAGGTCTGAACCATTGCGACCTACCTGCTGACCTATCACTATTGGTCCCCCCACCAGCTCTTTCACCAATAAACCCTCATACCAAGATCATACTCACATCGGTCGTCTGCCTACGAGCTCTCCGAGTGCCGTCTTGATGTGGTGCATGTCCGGAAGCGAAGGGGATACCGAAAGATCCCAGTGATGTAATGCGTTTCATTCTGTCTCTTGCCAGCTGGGTCAACCGTCCGCGGAACGTCCATTTTGGGTAGATGCGGGCTGTCTCTGTCTCTCTTTTTGTTCTCTTTCAGCGTTCCTAAACTCGTTCGAGGGATGTCGAACGAAATGAAGAAGGCTGTATCTATCAAATCGTCTCCATGTCGTCACATCAATAAACCAGTGTCTTGGGTTAGAGACACTGAACGAAACCATGGAACTGGATGTAGTCAACTCCGAGAAACCTCACACCTTTCTGCAACAATTCTACAGATCAATTCTGGCTAACGGTTTAGTGTATGCGGTGTCATCCCTGAGGGTAGGCGTGAACTCTGGACCTCAACCCATACCCTGTCTCGGTTCAATCTTCCATTTTCTCTCAATAACACATGTAGAAGCCATCCCCTTAGCATCCAAAACGGATAAGGAAATGGGATAATTCCTGTTTCTGTACGACTGCGGTGGGTTGTTGTTACAAATCACCATGTCTTGGTACTATTCGTGCTGCTCCACCACCCTGGCGCTGAGTGTTTCGAACTAGGCCCGGGATTAGGTTAGGTCCTAGCTGTGGTTGGACAGGGAAGGAAATTGCGCTTCCAACAGATCGCAGCTGAACCGACATGGACCTGCCAGCCCTCTGCAATGAAAAGGAAAACCACAGATGGCTGGCAGAATCCCTGACGGGAAGAGATGAATGTAACGCCTTGATCCCATCCTTCAACTTTTGGACGAACGGCGTCACCAATTAAAGCTCCAGACAATACCTGCTTGTAGCAGATTACGGAGGGAAACGGTGGGCGAAGGGTTAAGGTTCAGAATATGTACGGAGATCCTCAACATGTTCATCTTTCGAGGATTATAATCATTCCTTAGCAAGACAATGTGCAAGGTTGTAATAGAAGCATAGCGCTGGTAGCCAGTGTGAGAAACATGTTCGGCTTGCGAGGTCCACTGTTCGAGTCGACTGCAGAGTCTGGGGATTTACGGAGAAAGTTTTGACTCTTAGGACGAACAAGGAGTTCGTCTTAAGTTGTAGCTCCACCGCGGAAACTCATTGTCAAAGGCCAAGCTCTCAAATGAAACAAGGGACTGGAATTACTTAATCACCATATATGATCTTTCCTTTTTTTAAGTGTCATTCGCTGGCACTTCTGATGTCTAGCTTTGAGCTAGATGAAGCTCTTGTGTGATGAACAACGGCTTCAAGGGAAAGAAGAGTGTGAGAAGTGGGCGAGCACATCCAATTGAGATGCCGGTGCCAGAACAGGCTCCAGATGTTGTTGAGACAATTTCTACTTGAGAGTCTAGAGAATGCCACCAACTTTGCCCAACCCGTTCCATCCGTTCAGGGTTCGCTATCATGATGTGTGCCCAAGAAACCCAAGTACCTATGCCCTTAGCACCAGACTAGGAGCTGAAGCTTTCCTAAGAAGCCAGTGCTTACCGTAAAGTGTGTAAAACCCATAGACAAGTCAAATGGTACTGAGATAGGTGGTAGACAGGTGGTTGATATCCAAACCGTGCCGCCGAAGCCAGGAGTAAGCATCCGAATCCGTACAAGTTCGCTCGCCACCCATGTTATGTGCCAAAACAAACCCGTTTGCCTGAGAGAACCCGGAACCCGGACCGTCCCACTGAGATCAAACACTAAGCTCTATGCCGGACCAAAACCATTGCCAGGTTAAGCTGGACCCTTGCTTTACCGTAGGAAGGGAGCTAATGAAACCCAAGACACTACCATCCATCCAACCATTGGCGTCATCACTAGCACATGCTAGTTCAGTCCAAAGAGGGGTGATACATGTTGAATATTCTCTCCGGAACAATAGCACACCAAAGATCAAATAAGTAAAGCAGTTTTTAGTGATAGGTATCCCTCCAGCAAAGAATAGAGAAGAAGAAAAACAAAAGAAAATGAACCAGGATAGATGAGTGAGCCACTTATCCAGCACAAGCCGGCCAGATAAAAACGCCTTGCTAACAAGACAACAATAACCCGTACCGACTCAGGGGTTAGGTACGGAACATGACATTACAAAGGCAAAAAAAAAAAAGTTTAAGTCCCAGCCCAGCCCAGTTCAACCCAATAGTAGAACCCAAAGGTAAGATCTGGAGAGGTACGCCGGCACTGCCCAGCCTACCCATTACCCATCCATTCCAATAAGATCCCATTGTTAAAGAACCTCGTAACTCAAATCATTGCCATAAACGGCTACCATCTCTGATCCATTACTGCCCCAATCCACAGCCGCCAACTATCTCCGTTTGATCAGCCTATCATCCCCTTGAAGGGAATAATAGGCCCAACCGTTTCCCTCTCCAATTCATCTTCTCTGTTTCATCTTATTCTTTTTGTTTCTCAGGCTCAAAGCCAAATATCCCCAGGAATCCCGTCAACCCAGTTCCTCCAGGCCTTCTCATAAGCCTCCTCTAGATCCCTGACCCACCTGCGCGTGTCGAACAGCGCACAGTTCCACTTGCTTTCGAACAACAACCTCCTGAGCTCTCCCAGCCGGCCCACAGGCTCACAGTAATAGTTACTGCCGCCCGTGCTGGGGTCTACGTAGTAGATCCTCTTCCACGACATGCCATTCGCCAATGCAACCGCGCGCTCCTCGTACTCCCTCTCATCTGCACATACCAACTCGCGGGCAGCCTGGTCCCCCAGCGGACCGCGCGGCAGCGCCCCACGCAAGATGGACGCGGCCATGCGCGAGCACATCTTGTAGGGATACCGTGGCAGGGTGAGCAGTGGGGTGCTGCTCCATAGCACGTCGGCAGCAGTGGTGTGGGCGTTGCACTCTGGAGTATCGAGGAATAGGTCACAGACCTTGGCCCGTGAGATGTGATCTTGCTTTGGTGCCACATCAGTGAACCTGATGCGAGAGGCCACCGCATTGCCTGACCAGGCGCGGGCAGTCTCCATGAGGTTCCTCTCGCCAAGATCTGGGAAGCGAAGAAGCCATAGATAGGCCTTGGGACAAGCGGCCAGGATGCGCAGCCACGTGCGGAATGTGGTCGGGTCAATCTAGAAAGGGGTCAGCATACAGATGCGCGTTGGGCTCGAAAAGCGAGGAAGGTTGATATACCTTGTACAGTTGGTTGAAGTTCCCCAAAATAACAGCATCATCGGGCAGATCAGGGAACAGTTTTTTGCGCATCCTCCAGCGTTCGAGGGCTTCCTGATCCCACGTGGCGTCGCGGTTGCGGCAGCCATCGGCGCTCTGGGCATGGTCGCAGCAGAAGAAAGTCTCGCGGCAGTAAATGAGGTTTTCCGAGTAAATCCAGCCCTCCGTGTCAGCGTCGGCCTCGTCACGGAAAACATCCTCAAGGTTGAGGTTACTGCGGTGCGGGCGTAGTGTTGAGGGAGGAACGGCCGTCGTGTCGGCGAGCAGATAGTCGCACCATTCAGCTCCAAGCGTGCCAGCAAAGCCCATAAAGGACATTTGGATCGGAGCTGGGCGGGCCGCAAAGATCTCGTTGCGCGCGCCGCGAGTGTACCCATTCAGGTTGACCAGGATGTGAATTTTGTCCTTGACGATCTGCTCGACTAGACGCTCTGATGACCAACTGCTTACATCGCGGAATACTGGCGCTTCACGCTCGATCTGCTGGCGGTGTATCGAGTTGTCGCTTGGTGTAGTGGCATAGCAAAAAGCCTTCACACGGCGTGGGTTATGCATGCCAAAGACGGATTGCATCCTATACCAGTTAGCTTCACCGTCAAGACGACAGAAAAAGCAGGGATAGGGGCACTAACAAGTGAGCTAATGGGTGGTTATTGAAGTCCGAAGACACATATCCGACATTCAGATGGGGGTTCGGCGGATCTGGCGGCTCGTACACAACGGATGGTATCCATGGAGACCTTAGCGTGGAGAAGGATATCCTCCACGCGTTCCTCTGAGAGATCATCCGGACCTCCTTCGCCGGCAGGGGGCAGGTAAATGTGTGGAAAGGCAGGACGGTAGGGGCCGATGGTATAGGGAGGTTGACAGGGGGCTTGGGTCGGCGGTATCCAGGGTGCGATGTCACGCCATTAAGCTTGTCGAGATACCACAAGCGCATGGCTGCGCGTGTCGAGCGCTCAACCAGACGCAGTATCCGATAGCCTTCGTACGGACGCCCAGCCCATTCCCTCAGTCGAGTCTCCAAGTCCAGTCCGGGATCTGTGAGGAGAGCACCGGCCTCCCTGAGCTGCGCGGCCAGCTGCATGATGGTGTGCTGTTGCAGGTAGCCGCATCCCCAAAGCGATGATTCCCTCAGCTGACGAGCAACTGTGTCAATGACCCGCTTCATCAGCCCGCTGCTCTGTCCCTGAATCCTAGCATCCAGTAGCATGCCTTTCTCGTCAACATGCCAACGATCATATTTGCCACCTTCAAGCAAGACACCCCCACGACCCTTCCAGTCGCAGACAGAGCCAAGCGCAGTTGACAGGCCGCAAATAGCCTCGGCAAAGTCGGGGTTCGCAGCCACGGCCCGCTTATAATAGTTGATTGCTTCGCTTATCCTTCCTCTATCCTTGACAGCGTTTGCAAGATTTGTCAGGGCGATATCAAAGGTTCCGTCGCACTGGACAGCCTTCTCGTACATGGAGATTGCCATGTCAAGGTGCCCAACATCCTTGAGCAAGCTTCCGAGATTCGTGTGGAGATGCACATGATTCTTATCGAGCTGTAGACCGTGGCTGTAGTAACATAGAGCAAGGTGAAGGCCACTTCCAGGGACGATTCCATGAATGGTCTGGCAAACTTTGAGCTCATCTGGAGTAAGTTGCTGGAGCGGTATCGTTTGCTGAATGCCCGCAAGCAAAATGCCGACATTGTTAGCAGTGGAAGGGCTTTCTTGGAGCGACATGGAGAGGTAGTAAAGGGCCAGGATGTCCCCAACACTTGCAAGCTGACGGTTGAGCGTGGGTGCAGGCCCAGTATTCGACATCGCATCCTGAAAGATTTTTGCCAATGATAAGAGTGAGTTGCTGGTCGTCGCCACCGCTGATCTCTTGTGTGACCCTTCGGGTATGTATTGGAAGCCGGGCAACTGCCCATCGGTAGAGGCGAAGACATGTTGAGCCGTCATCTTTGCTTTGCTCGGCGGGAGCAGGAGCGGCGCACTGATGCCCGCTTGAGACGAAGACCGCGGCTGGCCGGTCAGAGGGCCGCATGGTGACAGGGAACTCTGAATCTTCCTAATCAGGGACTTCACCCCGTGGGCCCCGCCAGTACTGATCCGAATCACCTCTTCAAAAGCATCGGACGCACGGTTGATGTCCTTCATCGCATACAACAAATTTCCTTTCGTGTGGATAAGCAGGCACATCCGACCATTCTCGCTCCCGGGAATGGCATAGCCACTCGAACCAAAGCCTGGTGCCTTTTCTTCAGCAGTCAAGGCAAAGCGCTGCTCAGGACTGTCGGTCTTGTCGGAATCCAGCAAATAATGATCCGGAGCTTCTTCGGCAGCTGTCACGGTAGAAGCAGTATCGGCTTCGCTGGCAGATTCGGTAGAATGGTCGACGGGGACATTCGAATTTGGGAGCCGCAAGAGACGTTGAACATACTCAATCCTCTCGATGGCGTTGTGGTTCCTATGCGCTGCGCACAAGATACATACCAGATGCTCCGCTGCCTCCAGGTAGCTTGGACGAAGTTCGATGGCTCGCAACCAATGCTGTTCTGCTTCATCTAATCTATTCATGCAATAAAGCGTTGCCGCAATGTTGGAGATGGCCTCGACGTGACTAGCAGCTATTAGCCCGATACGTCCGATGTTCTCTGGGGGACTAAGAGGCACTTACCTTGGGTCGAGGCTCACGATTCTCCTAAACCACTCCAGAGCTTGTTCATAACGTTCTAAGCCATACTGCAAGCAGCCGCCAAGGAGCATCCCTTCAATCCACTTCCAACCACTCTGCTCACAAAGCGAGTGTATGAGCTCCAGAAAGCTCTTTGCATTCACAACGGGAGAACTGGCATCAGGGAATTGCATCTGATGTGCTGTAGTAATGTAGGACGTTGTGTTGCCATAAGAAGCCTGTCCAGACAACATATTACTCGCACCGTCCACCCAAGACTGGCGCCTAGCAGCATATGCCTGAACTTCCATTTGCTGCGCATAGCTTGCGACCTGATCGCTTGGAGCAACATAGGTCCGTGGCCGGCTTGAAAAAGTCCCGGGAGCTGTGGAGGCCTTCGGATAGACCATCAACTTAGACTGCGACTTCGATGCGACAGAGCTGGCGTGTGCTGCTTGATTCGACCGCTTCGCGCTGATGTATGTCAAAAGCTCGCTATACGCCCTGTGGGCTTGCTGGAGGACTCGTTCGCGGAAACGAGCTGGGGAGTGCGGTTCGACAGTTCCTGAAGCATACCCTTGAGAATAAGTCCCGCCAGCATGGATTTGAGCGATCGGCATGGGCATCCGCTGGTTCTGTGCGACATTTTGTTGCGCCAAGTGGCTTTGGTTATAACGTGAGAAGCCATCGTCAATGGGGGGATGGCTCGGCATTACAACGCCGAATTGTTGAGGTTGACCTAACCCCGGTGGGTTAACCAGACCACCGGGTAGTGGAGGAGCCTGTGCGGGCATGAAGACGCTGTCGGCTGGGTTTGGAGGAGCGAAACCATTTGGCAGAGGGACGGCAGGTCGGTATCCGAAGCCGCTATCTCTCCAGCCGGCAGGCTGCTGCTGGCAGCCTCCCGGACTGTATATCGGTTGGGACAAGGGTTGTTGGAAGCTTGGCCCAAGCAAAGTCTGCATGTCAGAGACGGAATGGAAGCTGTGACGGGAGCCGGGCTGCTGCAGAAAGCCTGCCGAGCTGCTTGCCAGCCTTGAGTCCATGATACCACCTCCGGGCCACGCCCTTGGCATCGTCACGGAACCGTTCAGAGGCTCGTTTCCGAGGCCGACTCTGGCAGCTGGCTGAGGTTGCGCGAAGGGCTGGGCCCAAGCAGCCGGAGCCGGGTCCTGTTGCTGCTGCCTCTGCACGATGGATTGCTCGGCGGATTGCGGAGGGGCAGCTCGTTGAGCCACAGCGGTCGGGAAGATATTGGCCGTCGAGGCAGGCACGATCATATGCTTCAAGGGAGGAGGCCCGGAGGCCAGGCTGCCCAGCGACCCGTCGTAGCCATTGTCGATGGTCCCACTGGGGGTTTTACGCCTCAAAGAGTGCTCAGCCGGATCATGAGCGCCAATCCCAGAAAGGCTGTTGCTGTAACGGTGCAGACTCAACCCGTGACCGTATGGAATGCTGCGAGTCGGGACTGCACGGGCACTCGGCTGGTTTAATGGATGATGAGCATGATGGGGAGACGCATAGTCTGACCGTAGATGATGGGGTTGATGAGACCCGAAGAAGTCGAATTGGGGTTGCACGGTATGGTGTGTCTGCAGGAGGGGCAACATGGCGACAGCTTCATTAAGTCAGAACCCACGACGGAAAACGAAACGACAGAATCGATTGGATGGGCCCAACTCGGCCATGCGAGGCAAACAGTGCGGTTGCGATGGTCAAAGGAGCGGCGAAGTAAATGGCAGCCGCCTGGTGAGCCTGATGTCTAGGAACATCAGACAGGGTTGGACCATTGCCCTGTTCCGATCAGGGCAGTCTGCAGTCTGAGCAGTGGGAGGGACCGATCGAGCGCGAAGCAGGGTCTCGAAGTCTCAGGATTCTCTGGCGGATTCGTTCAAAGACTCGAACTCGAGGTTGAGCTTAGCAGCCATCGAGAAGCCGGTCCTTCATCACCGGGGAGAGGCGAGGCGAGGTGAGAGAGTCGGCCAGAAGTGGCACGGCACTCAGAAACTCACAGCAGCAATTGCAGTGCCGCAAACGCGCGTTCCAGCCAGCGATGGAAACGGATGGTGAATGGTTCACAGGAAAGTCGGTCGTTGTCGTCGGACGAAGAATGCGGACTCTATCGAGGAACCCGGAAGGCCTGCTTCGCCTGCTCCCCTCTCGTTCTCTCTTCGCGCGGGCGATTACGACCTCGGTGTTGCCGGATGGGCGAATGTGCGAGGGTGCAGGAAGGATGCAGAAAAGTCGATGTGAAAATGAGGATCACGGTCGCGGGAAGGAATTGAGGGAAATCGGATGAAAAAGAGACGAGAATGGATGGATCTTGCGATCTGGCGTTGCCGCGAAGGAGGGGTGCGACCAGACCGGGCGAACCTGGATGGAACGGGGATGGAACTGGGAACTGGGAAACGCGGGGTGGCTCAGATCCCCAAGTTTGTCGAAGCGTCGGAACGAGCGTCTTCGCTTTGGTGCTGTCCCTTTCTTTTTCTTTCTCTTTCCTTGATCCAGATTCAATATCAGATTCCACACTGTTCCTCCTCCTCTGCCTCGCTCCACGCAGCGTTATCCTTTTATTTTCTGGTCGTCGGTTTCTCGGCCGCGGAATGCAGGGTGTTGTGGATGATGGAAGCTTGCAGTCGAGGGTCAGCGTCCAAGGGTGGGCGTGCTGCGTCTTTCAGGGTTTCTGTCTGGTATGCATGGTATGTACCTGACTTACCAACAGCCTCAGGCAAAAAAAAACTAGCACAGCTTCGAAAATGGAAATGGCCGGTTTCCCAAACACAATCGGGCACACAACAGCCTGCGGCTTGCTTCCCCGTAACCAACTGGCCGCCGACGTGCAGTTTGTTGTAGGAAGGATATGGCACGGCAGCATTTGTTGATTATCGATTCATCTTATTATATACCTCTACTTTGCCTTCGCACACAGTACCTACTTATGAATCTAGGTACACTGCCGGTTCGTCAACTGGCAGGTCGACGGCCTCTGAGCCACTGCCACTGGCCACTGGGCCGCTGGATTGGCACTCTCCACACCATTCTGGTACCCGCCCGTCTCCACCATTCAGCCCGCCAAACTTAAACGACTGGTACCTAGGCTGGGCTGCTGGTGGGGGCCCTGCTGGGCCTGCTGCTGGATTGCAGCTCGCCCTCCAGGCTGACGGGCGCTGGGGCCGTCCACTGGGGCGGCGCTAGGGCCCTGATGCATCGCAATGCATCGCCGTGCGTCGCCAATGTCCCCAACCTTACCGCACCTTTACCGGCCGAACCACAAACCTGCCTTTCCAGCCCGTCGTCAGGTGTGTGCCGCGCGGCGCCATGTCACCCATCCGAACATGGATGGATGCGGATTACATGCGATCAACATGGAGTGCGTCCATGGTTGTGGCATTTGACTGCATTCGTGTGCTGCGTGTCTTCATTTTCATCAATCGCTCCAGCAAGCCATCGCCACGCTACGGATTTGTACGGATTGTCAACGGGTCCCCTAGGGAAACAGGAAACCCATACATCCCACCATGGCACCAAAACCCACGGCAACCGGCACGAACTCGTACGGCACGAGAGCATCACGGATCTTGGGTCGTTTCTGTGTGCTTCGTGCCATATTCCATCCCGTTTCTTTGCCCCACTGCCGTGGGGCTCTATGATTCTGGGAAGGCCAGGCAAGGTTCGACCAAGAACTCATAGAATCCAGTGCTGCTTCTGGATCTCCCAGGCTCTGGACGCTGGGCTGGACAGACTCACAAAAAGTGACGGGGCGTCCGGAACGCAGTTGCGGCGCTGGATGCCCGCCGGCAAGTGCACCAGGACGGCCTCTGTAAGACTCGGCGAGGCAGATCAATGACCTACCGCCCTGAATTGCGTCGCCGAAACTGCGTGTTTTGCGGTGTGTAAGATATGTGTGATGCATGTTCACGGATGTGTGTGTCGCCGTCCTGAGAGTCCTGCTCGCCCTGTGGCTGTCTCTCGTCCATGCCGCCATCCAAAGGAGTGCAAAAAGACGCCAAAAAGCGTCTGCTCTGTCAGACAGAGTCAGCCATGCTGCACCACTTCACGCATCCGCCGTGCAATGCGACTTGGTCGCACAGCTACCAGTGTAGTCTCAGGCAGAGCGTCATCGTACGCCCGTCGTTCCATCCTCCAGCCTGACTTCATCATCCAGACTTGCTTTCGCTGCTTCGTCTGGGATACGAGCGTCGGGAAGAGGGCAAACTGTTCGTGACGATGCCCTCTCTCTCTCTCTCTCTCTCTCTCACTCTTCGTCGTCTGTCCGCCGTTGGTCGTGTGCTTGCCCTGCCTGCTTGCCTGCTGCAGCAGATCACCCACAGACCCCGTCACCGCGCCGCCGTGGCTTGCCCTAAACCGCAGCAGATCAGAAACATGCCGTTCGCCTGCATGGCACACCCACCAACCAGCCAGCCAACAGCCAAAGTTGAGCGAACGAGCCTGGTGCCCCTGGTCCAGTCGCCCCGCGGATTGCCCGACTCTACACGCCCACTGGCTGAAGGAACCTTACCCGAGCCAGCCTCTCAACGGCCAAGGCACACCTGTTTGGTCCCGATCCAGGCAAAAAACTGGTTGCCGAGTTCTTTTTGATGATGGCAATCTTGTTGACGAGCCGGCTCACTGGGCGAGGACGCCCTTCTCCAAAATCCCACCAAAGCAAGGAATGGCACACCCACAGAAACGCACACACATCATCACCGGTGCAGTCGCCGGAATGAGGGAAGATAAGAAATGGCAAGGCCGGCATGCCACTCCCGCCTTACCCTGGCCTTGGCTGCGCTTCTGCGAGTGTGAGCAACGGCCGGCCGGCATGGGGGTGGGCCCGCTTCTGCCCTGGCTTTTCCATTTCCATGCCGTGCTGCCGGCATCCCATTTCATGTCCCATTTTCCTCCCTTGCTTTCGGCAAGATATTGCCTGGCAGATCTCTGCAGTTTGGATATTTATTACTGTCATGGTAGCATCAAGCGGATCCCAAGAAAATTGCTATGTGAAGCGGTCTCACTCAAAATGATTCCCATCTGCTGCGGGACAACAAGGATTCCAAGGCGTAACCCATCAAACCGCCAAGGACTAGCTGCATGGCGAGCCAAATGAAGACCCAACGTATCATCCCTGTTTCAGGAGGGGTGTGTGGGGAACAAGCGCAGAAAGGACAAAGCCACTTTTACACGTGTTGTCAGCCAAGAAACGCTCATCACGTTGATCATGATGAGGCCATTAGGTCGACTCAACAAAACGCTCCGTAACTTCTCACTCTCAACTGTTTCAACATGCAGTAAGGAGTAATTGAACGAGATATATGAAAGAATTAGGAATCAGGTGGCGATTTACTGTTTTGTACTGGATGTTTATGATTATGTCCCCTCGCTATATTATGAGTCTACCATGCATGTAACTCACTCATCGATGTGGCACATAATATGAGAATCGGCCGCCCCTCCCCAAAAAAAGACAAACACGTCTCAGGTTCTCAAATTATCAACACCAACCACCGAACTCGAGAGGTATGTAGGCACCAAGTTCTTGACGAGAAAACTTCCAAGTTCCAAGCGGCACAAGGTGACTGCCTACCGTTTACCCAACTAAGGGACAAGGCTCCCCGAGAGGAAAGCATCCCGATCTCGCCCAGACCGACCAAACACTTCGCATACTCCGAAACCGATATCCGCGGCTGATCCCCCAGGAACCGGAATGCTTGATCATGATCACCGTCATGGCTTTGCTTAAGAGTGGGCATGGGATAATGCTGCCAACCAAAAAGCCATCTAGAGGACCTATTTTTGCTCATACAGTTCTCAACGGAGAAGGCAGGTGCAGAAAATTCAAGGGCTCTAGAGACAGACACTGTGCATTTTTCAAGAACTGCTTCCGTTGGGTGGGACTTCCGGGTCTTCATCATTGAAGACGTCTTTCAACCGTAAAACCATGACAAGCCAACTTGTTTAAAAAATAGGTAGGAGATTATAAGGGTTAATTTTGAACCCTACGGGAACTGGAAAGCTCCAAGCCCAAGCTATCAAAAAAGCTACTGACATACGTAATGAAGGTTTTAACTTCAATCACTCACACCCATCAGGGTCTGGGCGACCCTACCCGAGATGTGCTGCGCCTCTGGATGGAACATGAATCGCAGCCGATGCTTACTTTCCTGGTAACATCGGGAACCTGAATAGGTGGCAGGACGACAAGCTTGCGTCACCGTGTACAGCAACGGAAGATACGGTGCAGTCAAACAACAAGCAGGATTAGGTTAGAAGCAAGCCCCTCAAACCCTTGGGCTTCCGAGAGTCAACAGAAACTGACGAGCCCACCGAGTCACCAAAGTTATTCTCAACGACAACCCGTCGATTCAGAGCATCCATGCTTCTTAGAAGCACCGTCTCTGCTGTAATCCGGCAATTTAGAGGGAGAAGGGCAAACTCTCCTTGAAAGAATGTCGACCTAAATGATGGACCTCAACTTCCACAGCACGAATGCCAACGAAAGCCATGGTGAGTAGGAGGACGCCGATTAATCTTCCTGGACACAAAGAGCCGAATGGACCATGGGAGAGCGGTCATATCCGGAGTGAACAGCCAGGGACGAGGTAGGGGACTCGTTGTCGACGCTAAGGGGAAATAGGGATCGGGTTAGCATCAGAGGTGCCGGCGACAAACCTCTCCCTCTCAGGCGGACCATCACAGACTCGGCCATGACATTCGTTCTTTTGATTGGTTTTGCCGTGTCTGGCAAGCCTGATGCAAAGCAAGCCCTGAACTCCTAATCACATGCCAAGAATTCCCAAACCGACCTTCCATTCATTGAAGAGTAAACTAGTATTTTACTCATCAGGGACTGTGGCATATTGTCAGCATGGTCATATTAACTGCATGGGAACTGGCAGGAGAACGTACTGTCGATCTCGCCCGCCTCAATCGCGTCGCTGACGGCCTTCGGGCTCTTGCCATCGACCTGGCAACCAACGCTGAACGCAGTGCCCAGAATCTCCTTCACAACACCCTTAAGATCCTTGGAGAAGGACTTGAACCGCATCGTCCTCGCAATCTCGATGATCTCGTCCAGAGAGACGGACTTGTTGTGCTTGATGTTCTTCTCCTTCTTGCGGTCGCGGGGAGGCTCCTTGAGCGCCCGGATGATGAGCGCCGAGGCCGTCGGCACGACCGACACCTGAGCCTGACGGTTCTGGATGGTGAGGCGAACCGTCACCCGGAGACCCTTCTGTATTGCAATCGCGGCGCGTCACATCCCCCACAGGAGGGGGATTACGCCTTCTCGTCAGAACATCGTTTCCCGTGGCTCAAGACTCGTTTGTTATGTCCGGGAAAGGATTGTGCGTACCCAGTCGGCAGTGGCCTTCGCGATATCTTCACCGACCTTCTTCGGCGACAGACCGAGAGGACCGATCTTAGGGGCGAGGGCCGAAGAGGCACCCACCTCACCACCGGTGGCCCGGAGGTGGCTGTGAACGGCGTCGTTGTTAGCTCCAATTCTATCTTCTCATCGCAGGTTCGCTGCGAGAAAGCGCATTATAACGTCTCGGCGAATTCCGGTCGCTGGTGTTGCTGGCGCTGCGGGTAATGGTGTTTTCAGGAGGAATTCCTTACATGATCTTGATCTCATTGGGGTCAAACTTCGGGGCTGCACGATACTTAGAATTAGTATTCCATGAGAAAACGGCAACAGCAGCAAAAACCAACAACTTACGCATCTTGGCGGCTGGTTAAGAGACGAGGACTTGGATGGTGTTGGTGGGAAGGGGTGCGGCCGTGCCGAGGATCAAGACAGCGAAATCGAAAAAATCGCAGTTGTGGGTTTCCCCTGGCTGCCCTAAAGTTTTGGGATGTGTGGCTGGAATTTTCTGGGAGAGCGGGGAACACGGGTGGGTGTGGCTGGAGCTAAGAACCCACCGTTACAGCTGACACCAAGACGTACGGAGTACCTGGGCCGTTAAACTTGCTAGTCTCAGCTCATTAGACAAAAAGCAACTTTACCTGTTAATTCCAGAGAGACCGTAATTATTTGGAGGAAAGCTAGCTAAAAATAATGGTTTGTCCCTGGAATGAGTTAACGTAGTTTATCTCGCTACTTGGTTGCTGTATGCGGCGGTTGAATGAACCAGCACTTTAACGCTCAGGGTCCATCAAGGACTCAGAGCCTTGGCATTTCTGTGTGGCAGCCGCCGACCAGGGGTCACATCAAGCCACAGCCCACACACAACTGATGTGGGGTCAGACGCGACCCTTAACCGATCGCTGGGAGCCTCACCAGGTGACAGCTCACCAGACACGGAGAACATCATTGCATCGCTGCAAAAGGGAATTCCACTTTCAATAACACTGACGCTAAACAATCACACAAATCAAAAAATCAACACTTTCCACCACTCTAAATATATTCATCGGCCATTATAACACCGTCACATACACGCCATCCCTCTCACTTTCCCAACCGTCTAATTTGTACCGCTCACAGCCAACTTCATGAGATGCTCCATAAAGGTTTGCAGGGACACATCATCCGTGAAGATAGTCTGCCCGCTTGCCGCGCCAACACCGCCGTAGGCACCAGCACCCGACGTGTGTGTAGTGGACGGGTTAAGCTTGGACAGGAGGAAGCGCGCCTGGGAACCACCCTGGTCGCAGACGATGAAACGGGGGAGAGGGAACCGATCGGCGATAAGTTCCTACAGAGTGTTTATGTTAGCCATTTGCTATCACACCCACACGAGCTTGGCTTGAGCTTACCCTTGCATCCTCCTTGGGTTGCTCCAGAAGAGCGCGGAAGTTTTCGTAACCTTCTTGGTCCTGGTAACCAGCTTTCCTCCACTCGGCGATGGTCTCGCCGTGGAAGATGAGGATGTGGAAGAAGGTATCCAGGAGAAGAATATGAGTAGGTTGGATTGAGGTCGAGTCCAGGAGCACAGGGACACCGCCCTCCTGATCGAAGGTGTATGAATCCAGCGTAGGCTGGATCATGATGAGGGAGTTGCCAACATCCTCGTGATTGAGAACGTGGCGGTAGAAGGCTGTCTCGTCTGGCGAGTTATTGAAGACCTGCAAGAATTGACTTCTCCGTAGATGGAACATGAATTGCGGGTAGAGGGTAAAGTTCTTCTCCAAGCGGAATGATGATGGGTCGTCCTTGCGGTAGTCGGCAAACCGCGAACACAGCCTGATGAGCATCCGGTCGACCCAGCGGAGCACATCCGGCCCATCATCAACCTCGGCCTTGAAGACCGCGATCCTGGACATAAGGACTGCCGCGGCCTCCTGGTCGAATGACTGCGCAATCGCAGGGTCACCAGCCGGGCCGCTGAGATTACGTGCGATAGTGGTAACACGGAGGTGGAACTGACCCGACGAGTGCTGGTAGTATGTGAGGAATTGAATCATAGCCTTCTGCGGGGCCTGCTGGTGCTGTGACGGACCGCCTTGAGCGATCTCAAAGTAGATGCCGTAGCTCGACTTGGGGTCGATGCCACACATCTTCCAGGCGCAGGTATTGCCGATACCGCACTCAGTCTCGCCGACCGAGGTCGACTTCTTGTTGAGCGATACGGCATGGCCAATGAGGCCGGTGACCTTCAGCTCCTTGGTCGTCAGCACCTCAAGGACGGCGTTGAAGCCCATAAGGAGGTTATCATCCGCATCCTTTTCAAAAATGCGGATGAATGACTGCTTGAACATGGACGATGTGAAACTGTCCGTCAAGATCATGTGGCCACCGGTCGAATTGCACAGGCCCTTCATCTCAAGAAGACCAACCTGATCCAGACAGCCGGCAAAGATATCGATAGTGTGGCCATTGTGGGCAGTCCGCTTGGCGAGGTTGTCATAGAACTGTGTGGTGTCAACACACCTCGTCTGCTGACTATAGGAAAGAAGGATACGTACCTTGAGGGCCTTCTTGTAGTACTTGACATTGTCGCGATCAATGTCGTGGTGAGAGCGAATAGGTTCCCTCAACTCAGGGCCAACGACCATGCCGGGACCCTCGGTGGCCGGACCGCCAGCAAAGAGCATAATGCGGCCGCCAGCATTCTGGAAGGAAGTCTCGAGCAGGCCAACGGCAACCGAGAGGGCGACGCCTGTGCAGCGCAGGGGCCTGCGGTCGCTCGTGACGGGCCAAGGGTCCTTCTGCAGCTGCTCGAGAGCCTTGGTAAGCTGGAACTCAGCCTGGGTGACAGGGAGGAGGAAGCGAGAAGCCGGGCCCATAGGGAAAGGCCTGCCAGGCTGAGGGGGCATGCCAGGACGCAGAGCAGGCTGCGAGAGACCGAGCATCTCCTGGACCTGTTTTGCCGTGTATTCCTTGTTGCCGCGGAACACGTACGACTTGGCACATTCGGTGTAGCCGATCTCATGAACCTGGGCCATAGTGCCGAATGTGATCAGACCGACCAAAGCGTTCTCAGGCAGGAGACTGAGGCTCATAATCAGGGACTCCTTGAGGGCAGCCAGACTGTCCTCTTCCTGGCAGGTGTCAACGACATAGAGAAAGATTGGAGGGCTCGGGGCCGGGCGCGAAAGCCTGTACTCGATGGTTGTGTTGGAGGGGTGCAGCTCAGGGGGAATCGCATTGGGGGTGATGTCCTTATAGTGGGGAGGAAGCGGGTTCCTCGACAGGCAAAAGGGGCAGATCCAGATGCGCGCGCGAACGTCAACTTGGCTGTCAGGCTGTCAGCGCGATTCTTGAGCCACGGGCTGATAATGGGGTTCGCTTGGAACCCCAGAGAGAAACGCACCAGAAAGGGTTCAAGACCGAGCGGCAGGGCTGCTTGCAAGTGACGGGCTCGAAGTGCAGCAGAGGGGTATCAGGCTTCTCTTTCAGCGGAGTATAGAGAGCGCCAATGGGGACGACCAGTCTGGATGCTTCCTGGGGAGCGCATTAGCTCTGGAACGGACAACAGCTTTGATAACAGGACAGGCGAACCATGCGAGAGCTTGGAAACACGTTCCAGCTGAGGCGGACGCCATCGCGATCCTCAACCTCACCCCACTGCTCCTTAAGGGCGTCGTAGTCCATGGTGTCTGCCGATGATGTTTGCGCGTGGTGTGGTCTGTGGAAGTACTTAAGAAGAGTGGGAGATAGGACAGCTGCAAGACGGACGATCGACGGCAATAATGCAGACCGCTAGAGACTAGCTGACATCAGTCTTCTGTGCAAGATGCAAGGCATCGCGATGGCAGCGGCAAGTGTACCTTGCAGGAGTTCCGAGTGGGTGCGCAGATGGTGGGCGGGATGGGGTCGGGCCTCGGCGCAGGGAGCTTCGTTGAACAGTGACCTAACGTTGACTTTTGGCTTCACTTTCTTTGAAACCAGGCCAATCGAGAGCGAGCGCAACCTCGTCGATGGCGTGGCTGTCAGTGGAATAGGAAGAAAGACTGTGGGCGCGAGATGCGGCCGCTTTCGCTTGAACGCTCGACACCCAAGAGCTCGGCAGGAGATGTTGACTTGCTGTCCCCTCTTTGAAAAGGACAGGTTCCAGATCCAGGCCCTGTCTGGGTCTCACCTCACCGACAACCCCTGGCTTTGTGGCTTGATGTGGCACAGCGGGCATGTTAGTGTGGCTTGAAATAGCCCATCCGTCACAGCGTTGGCCCCCCACTTTTCACATGCTGAGATGCCAAGAACTCAAAGGTCAACAGGAAACCCGGAACTCACGCCTGAACGAGAGCTGCTTCAACGCAGAGTCTAATGTGACAAATACATTAGGTAGGTAGGTTGCTCCACGAGTCTGGACGCGGCTACAAAGGAGGTTTTTCTTAGTTTTCAATGACATCCCCTATATGCAAAAGTCCTCAACCAGGAGGCTGCTCGTTCTCCTGATCCAGGATTGGTACGTATAGTTATCTTCATCAACCTTGCACACCAACACTTCTTGGCCAACTGGGTGACTCTTTGTTCCAATAATAGCAGTGCTGTCTGGTAGCAGGATTTGCTAAGTTGCCGGTTGTACGCATTTTGGACAGATTCAATGGTGATGGACTTGCAGGACCATACGATCTCACATGCTCGGACTATCTGAGCTTAGGAAGATCATAAAAACGGAGACACTAAGAGCAGTTCCCGAATCGTGTATTACATTTTATTGATAATCCCTATACTTTACATTTACAATCTCGCAGGTCGCATATACGGACAGGTGTAACTGTACAGAGCCGCATTTACCAGCCCAGCGCAAGACCAACGCCAGCAGACAGAGCCATAAACTTAAGGATCAGATCACTCAGAGAGGCAATGGTGCCGCCACTGTTCGCAGATCATTAGAAAGAGCCGCCAACTAGACCTGAGCAGTATGTAGCAACAAAAGACTTACATGACACGACCCTCAGGACCCTTCTTCGAGTAGCCAATGGCATACGCGGCGCGGCAAAGGGACCAGGTGGCGCCCAGGCCGGCAGCAGCAACGGGGTACTTGAGACCACCGATGAGCAGAGCGCCCAGGAAGGGCGTCAGACTCTCAGTAAAGTTGGCATGAGCGCGCTGGGCTGTACAGCGTGTGGCAGGTTAGTACATGTATGTTGTATCATTCAGTATGGTTCGCTTGTGTAGTGGTGGGTAGGCAAGCGCCTATGACTGTGAACCGTTCTGAGCTGGGCTTTAAACAACCTCCCGGTGAAACCTCGATGAGGTTGTTTGCATGCCGAAAGAGCTTGGAAAGGGTGACATTACTCTGGGACGAGCACATACCGCAGTTGAAGAGATAGGCCTTCCGGTCCTTCTCAGCCACCTCATTGCTGGCATAGGCAATGGGGTACTTCTGACCAGCAGCCTTGCGAGCCTTGACCGTCAGGATTGCGTGGAGTGTATTGACGAAGAAGGTAGAAGTGGCGGCAAGGAGGACGTAGCTGCGGCTCAGGTCAGCATGCAAACAAAGCACTGAGACCATCGTGGCATGGGTCGCGGTGGTCTCCATGTTTGCCCTGGCATGGGAGGGAAGTTACCCGTATTCGTCTGGAACGGTGACAACAGTGGGCATTTTGGCGGTGTCTTTGTCTCAAGCGCGACTGTAGAGCTTGGAATGGAATGAAAGGCGATCGATCCTGTTACAGCTGCAGAGAGGTAGGATGAGGCTCTAGACGGGACAGAAGACGTTGAAGTAATATTCGTTAGCGTCGATAACCTTCTGTTGGCTTCTACCTTGTTGCTGCGTAAACAGGTCGCAACCTGGTTGCTTGTATCCTGGTCGCATCGCCTCTTTTCCTGTTTGGGGATGGACTGGGACCAATGAACACGCTGACGCTGGGCTGGGAGTCATGGATTGCTCCGTGCAGTGGGCTGCACGGACGTCAAAAGCCCCGAGAGCCGAGCAAAAAGTCGCCGCTGGCCCTGGGGATTGGCCCGACTCCGACGTCACATCTGGTGTTAAAGGGTTGGGTTGTGCTTTCAACAATGGAATACCGTGTGTAACAGCTGCTGGAGGTTGTTGTGGCCGGAAATCCAACGGGTTCAGGGCGGACGCAGCAGAAGATCGATAATGGTGCAGATGATGCAAGGAACGTGTCTGGAGGAGCGGGAGCTCCCGAAGTCCGCGATAGCTATTTTTGGTCCCCTCCAGGTTCGTAGGGCTGATGAAGGCGGCAAATCACCATCGCGACGGATTGCGCCATCGGGTCTTCCCCTTGCCGCCCTGGCTATTACACGTCATACACGTCAAAACTACCACCGTCAACACCCTCAACAGCATCATCATCATCGTTATCATTATCATCCAGGGGTAACAAGTGCAGATAGGAAATACGATGCACTATCCCGTACAACGTTCTTGGGGCGGCCGCCACACCAGGCCGAGCCCCTCAAACACCCGTTTCTCGGCTGTCAACATGTCGGGAGCCGGCTCGCCGTTTGGCCCGCTCTCCAAATCCACCCACGACCCATCTACACGGCTGCGGATGCCGCTGCTGTCAAACTTGAGCGCCCGCTCGCGCTTACAGTAGCGCCGCAGGTCGCGCTGGAACGTTGTACCGCTGCTCCAACCCAACACCGCACAACCAACCGTCTTCCACGGACTGATGATGATGTCAACCCGTCGATGCGGGTTGGGGTTCTTCTTCTCGCCTGTCGTCCACACCGGATTTTGCCATACCACTAGCGCTTTGTCGAGGGTGTCAAACCCGGTGCCTGCCCCTTTTCTATCGTCTCCCTTCCAGTTGACTGGTATCTGGCCGCGCTCCGAGTTGGCTGTGCTCAAAGTCAGAGTGTGTGTAATGTATCCGGCTTCCTCGAGACGCACAACGATGCGCTCGACAAAATTGTGCGTAGCGTTTTCATCACGATGGCTGAGCACAACATCCACGTCGCCGCTCTTCGGCTTCCCGCGTCGGTAGCCTCCCACGATGACCATCTCGAAACCTGGGTGTAGCGCGTTGGCATGCTCTAGAATTGTGTTCGCTATGCGCTCGACCTCTTCCCGTGGGATGCCCTGCTTGAACTCGTCGTAGTACTTGACACCAATCTGCTGCACACGAGTCAGGCTGTCCCAGCCATACTCGACGATATCGTCCAGGTCGCGCCAACCCCTGTTGTAAAAACTCCGCGCTGTTGTCTCCCCAACGCCCCAGATCTCATAAAAGCGCTTGAGCACAGCAAGTTTGGGGTTCGATTCGTCCTCGTTGGCCTCGGCGATCTGGCCAGTGTCCTTGAACTCTTGGAATAACTGCGCGATCTTGGCCCCGCATCCGGGCAATCGCGCCACTTCTGTGATAGGCTTAAGCGGGAGATCAACCCTCTTGTAGATATGCTGCGGACACTACCCACCTTGTGCTGTCTTGAAAGCATAGGGGTAGGCGGCGATGGTTGCAATGGCGCTCGAATACGCCCGCACGCCAACCCTGTCACCCATCAGGGTCCTGGCTGTCTTGATCTTTTCAAGTTCCTTGATAAACGACTCGTTTGGCGGATTCACCGGTGTTGGCCGTTGACACGAGTATGTGGTGTGAAGATAATCTGGGATTGGGGGTAATTGGGTGTCTATCTCGTGCTCTGATGTCGTCTGCCTAACCAAAGGAGGGCGCTTGACCGGGTGATTAGAATATGTTTCTCCCCTTCTTCCCTGAGATGATGGTGGCCTGAAACCGCTTCCTGGAGAAGATTCCGCATCGGCCAGGGCGCGCTTCATGACCTCAACTGCCTTCTCTGAGGATGGGGGAGGGGTTTTCTCGCTTTGCTTTGCAGGAGCCATGCGTAGCTTTCTACCCTCATAGACAAGGTAATCTCTAACTGGAAGCACCTTTCCAGTTTTGATGGATTCGGTGAACCAAGCCAGTTTTACGACCCTGACCGTCTGCTCAGCAGGACCTGGGCCGGCTAAGCGGCGCTGGATCTCGCCATTGGATACTGAAGCAGTTGTATCTGAGTCTAGTGTGTCTGAACTGATACCAGAGCTGCGGGTAGCTGATATCGTCAGCTTAGCGCGCTTGCGAGCCGGGGATCTTGACGTCGGGCGCTCATTTCCCGTCCGCTGTATCTCTTCCGTGGCAAGTTTGAGCTTTCTGAGCTCAAACAACGCACGCTCCTTCCGGAAGACCTTGCCCAGAATGACTTCAGCTTCGTTGATGTCATAGGTCAGGGTTGGAATTTGGTCCTCGAGTTTCTCTAGCTCGTCGGCGCTGAGGTGTGTGGGCAGGAGGAAGATAATGGGGAAGTCTAGCGTTGTGGCGGGGGTGTTAGGATGATCGGGGGCAGACATGATGCATGCTCGACCTCATGTCCAAAAAGCATGGCGCGCAGTAAGTTCATGGGGTTGAGCTACGGCAAGCGAAGAATGCATCTGAAGCCTGGTTCAGTATCCCCTCGAGTCGAGGTTCTTGGCAGTTTCATCGAAAGAACAAACAGAAATAATGGCAACAAAACATCACAATAATTGTTCTTGTTATTGATAGTTCGCATCCAAAACTGCAAGGCATTGGTCGCGGAAGCCAAGATAATGCTTTACACTATTGAGGGTGAAAATGAACAAACCAGAAATGTTGAAAACAGGTGAACGGTAAAGGCGATGGATGAATGACGAAGGAGGGGACGCCCCTTGGTGGAGCGCGACCCGCGTCGGCGGCATGGTGGGGTCGTGGGGGTGGAGCAGCAAGTCACCAGCTGCTCGGGGTGGAGTCTTGGCATTTGGACTTCAGTCGAGACAACAGAACCGTACAGCACCGCATTGTGTAACCACAGTGATGACATTGAGAAATGCTTATGATGCTGTTTGAGATCTAGTGACCTCAGAGACGAAATTGAGCATCAAATCATAGGTGAGGACACCCATCGAGATAGACTGGAAGCCACGTGCTGTACTCCGTATTTATACCGATTCGCACACTGTGGGCCTTTTACAATTTTTCTCAAGTATTGCTAACTTTGCGCCTGCTTGGATTCATATACAGCTGGAAATCATATGCTCGCGACTTTTTTCTGGCCAGTGCTTGTCTATTGTCCTCTACCCGTAGATGTAGCAGTTACTTGAAAGTAACTAAAGCATGCATGGGCAACAACACCTTTATAGGAGGGGCTGTCATAAAGCACAGCCCAGTGTATATGGGTGGCTGACACAGTCTAAAGCCCCACCATCTGCGGCTCTAAAGCCAAACCCAGTCGCAGTTCTGGAACGCTGCATGCTTCTTCAACTGTCCAGGGTCGGACAAGTCTACGCTCTGCAGGTGGCCTTTTGGTATTCGAGCCTTTGCGCTGCCTCTCACACCCCATCCATCCCATCCATATCCCACCCAGCCCATCCACGTCTAACACGTGCTTGCGCATCACTGCAAGCAGCCCAAGGCCATCAGAAGCATATCGTAGTCGCTCGTTATCCGTGGCCTGAATATCAAATTGTGCTAGTCAGAATACTATCGGGGGTGTGACGCCCCAAAGACGGGACGCGCACGCGCTGCTGGGTGCAGTCCCTCCCATCTTCTGAACCTTCAGTCTCATCTCGAGCCCGTCATCATCCCGTCAACACAACGTGTGCTCAATCTCCCGGTCAACCAACTTCTTTTTTTGTTTAATCTGGCCTGCCCTCTTTCCTGCTTTTTTGTTGAGGCGCCATCTCTCACTCAACATCCTCCAACTCTGAAGAAAGTCTCCCTCCTCTGCTTTTACCTGCATCCTACCAACAAGACAACAAGTAACTCGAGATGGACGTCGCCCAGACTCTCGTGCGCTCTGTGATGCGCGCCTTCTACACCACTCAAGAGATCCTCGTCATTGAAGCCCTCGTCACGCACTCCGTCCTGCGCGATGATGAGCTGGCCTATCTGATGAAGATGAATCTCAAGGACCTGCACCGACTCTGCACAGGCCTGCGCGACGCACGCTTCCTCGTCGTGCACACGCGCCCCGAGATGCAGCAGGGCAAGACGCGGCCCGTTAATCGCACTTACTACTACATTGACTACCGGCAGACGATCGACGCAATCAAGTGGCGTGTTTACAAGACCGACAAGGATATACAGGGCATCGCCAAGCCGGCCGATGAGGCTAAGGAGTACTTCTGCCCGCGCTGCAAGGCCCAGTGGACGCAGCTCGAGGTACTCGACTCGTGCTCGCAGCTGGGCTTCACATGCCAGCGCTGCGGCACCGTGCTGGAACGCTCGCAGGAGCGCGAGACTCCGGGCCACCAGCAGCTGTCGCGCATGAACAACCAGTTCAAGTTCATGACCGACATGCTGCAGCAGATCGACAAGCAGGTCGTGCCGGAGTGCACCTTTGAGAAGGCACTCGCCAACGCCCGCCCTATCGTGCGCGACGCGGCTCATGAGGTGGCGCCCAGTGTGCCCGTGGACACATCCACCTACAACAAGCCGTCTGCCGTCAAGGGTTTGGCTAATGTCGGGCCTAAGACCATGCAGGTTACTATCTCGGATGGCAACGACGAGCAGGAGAGGCTGGAGGAGAAGCGCCGAAAGGAGCGCTTGCTTAAGGAGAATGCTTTGCCCTCATGGATCACAGAGAGCTCGGTTCCCACGACTTCCAACTTTTCAACCATCATCCAGCCGCAGGCTCGTTCATTTGAGATGGTCGATGCGCATGACGACGCTTCCAAGCCTGCCTCGAAGCGCGTCAAGCTAGAAGATGGCGCTGTGGCCGAGGTCAAGACGGAGGGCAACAACGGGACTATGGAGATGAGCTTCAAGATGGAGGAAGAGGATGGTGACGAGGACGATCTGGAATTCGAAGATGTTGTGTGAAGGGCGACAACTCCACAATTCGAAATGGAAGGCATCACGAGACATGTCGAAATTTGGTTGGCAGCTGGGGAGGAGAAGAGAGCAGTTGTTTTGGAATGTTGGCTTCATACCATCGCAGCGATGCTGCTTTCTTCTGCCTGATATATTGCTTGCCGAAACATGCAAGTCATAATACCAGCATGCGACCAAATTTCCAGTGAGACCAACTGGTCAAACAGTTGTGGTCTTCAGGCTCACTGGGGGACTTTCTTCGGATGCGAATAATACCAACGCTCACAACTGTCTTAACACCAAATATCCCAACATCGATCAGAATGACGTGCCAGTTGTGGATTGATTAGGGAAGGCTGAGTCAACGAAACTAACAGCTTTGGTGAAATTATATCACCACATTTAACCAGGTATCACATCAAACTTGAAGATTGGGATTCTGTTGGATAAGGTAAACGGGTATTGCCAGCGAGAGAGGGCTTATTATTTACAGCCAC